>JAMKQA010028106.1:0-12757 GCA_024699735.1 Posidonia australis
ACATTTCATTGGAGAAATCATAGAAGACCGATTTTATCGGGCGTGCGAGGGTGCCTAACACCTTCCTCGTGCGTAACAGGGATCCTTACCCACATCTTTTTGGTTTTCGTAGACTTGTCCTTATTGTTTTTGCACGATTTTTCATGTATATGGTTTTCCTTGTCTTCCATAATAGACTAGGTGGCGACTCCTGCATTTTGCATTTGTTTTGTTTTTCGACGTGATTTTGCCGACTGATTTTGCATTCTTTTGCAGAATCTCCTCGCCGACATGGTTACATCCTCCATCTGAACCGTCACTGACTACCTCTCGGTTGGCATGTTCGCCTTTCGGATTTCCGAACCATCACTGCATGCTTCACGAATGATGTGTTCGTTTATCCTCCTTCTAAACCGTCACCGACTGCCCCTCGGTCGGTGTGTTCACTTTTCGATTTTCCGAACCATCACCTCCGACTTCCTGGATGATGTGTTCATTTATCCTCCTTATGAACCATCACCGACTATGTCTCGATTGGAGTGTTCGCTTTTCTGATTTTTGAGCCATCACAACCTGCTTCTCGGATGATGTGTTCGTTAGTCCTCCTTTTGAACCGTCACCGACTGTCTCTCGTTTAGCGTGTTCGCTTTTTAGATTTCCTAACCATCACCGCCTGCTTCTCGGATGATGTGTTCGTTAATCCTCTTTCTGACCTATCACTGACTGCCTCTCGGTTTATGTGTTCGCTTTTCAGATTTATGAACCATCACCACCTGCTTCTCGGATGATGAGTTCGTTTATCCTCCTTCTAAACCATCACCGACCACCTCTTGGTTGGCGTGTTCACTTTTCGGATTTCCAAACCATCATCGCCTACTTCTCGGATGATGTGTTGTTTATCCTCCTTCTGAACCATCACCGACTTCCTCTCGGTTGGCGTGTTCGCACTTCTGATTTCCGAACCATCGTCGTCGGCTTCTCCGAAGATGTGTTCGATTATCCTCCTTCAGAACCGTCACCGACTGCCTCTCGGTAGGTGTGTTCGCTTGTCGAATTTCTGAACCATCACTGGCTGCATCTCAGATGATGTGTTCGTTTATCCTCCATTTGAACAATCACCAACAACCACTCGATTGGTGTGTTTGCTTTTCGGATTTCTAAGCCATCGCTGTCTGCTTCTCGGATGATGTGTTCGTTTGTCCTCCTTTTGAACCATCACTGACTGTCTCTCGTTTGGCGTGTTCGCTTTTCACATTTCCGAACCATCACCGCCGGCTTCTCAGATGATGTGTTCGTTTATCCTCCTTTTGAACCGTCACCGACTGCCTCTCGATAGGCGTGTTCGCTTTTCGTATTTCCAAACCATCACTGCCTGCTTCTTAGATGATGTGTTCTTTTATCCTCCTTCTGAACCTTCATCGACACCCTCACAGTTGGCGAGTTCGCTTTTTGGATTTTTGAACCATTTCCACTTGCATCTCGGGTGATGTGTTCGTTTATCCTCCTTCTGAACCGTCACCGACTGCCTCTTGTTTGTTGTGTTCGCTTTTCGGATTTTCGAACCATCGCTGCCTGCTTCTCGGATGATGTGTTCTTTTATCCTCCTTTTGAATCGTCACCAATTGCCTCTCAATTGTCGGGTTTGCTTTACGAATATCCGAACCATCACCGCCTGCTTCTCAGATTAGGTGTTCATTTATTGACCTTTCGAACCGTCACTAACTGTCACTCGGCTGGCGTGTTCGCTTTTCAGATTTTCGAACCATCACTACCAACTTCTCAGATGATGTGTTCATTCATCCTCCTTCTGAACCATCACCGACTGCCTCTCGGTCGGCGTGTTCGTTTTTTGGATTTTCGAACCATCACTGCTTCTATTTCGGATGATGTGTTTGTTTATCCTCCTTTTGAACCATCACCGATTGCCTCTCGATAGGCGTGTTCGCTTTTCAGATTTCCAAACCATCACCGCCTGCTTCTCAGATGATGTGTTCTTTTATCTTCCTTCTGAACCATCATCGACACCCTCACAGTTGGCGAGTTCACTTTTCGGATTTCTGAACCATCACCGCTTGCATCTCGGATGATGTGTTCATTTATCCTCCTTTTGAACCGTCACCGACAGCCTCTTGTTTGGTGTGCTCACTTTTCGGATTTTTGAACCATCGCTGCCTGCTTCTCGGATGATGTGTTCTTTTATCCTCCTTTTGAACCGTCAACAACTGCCTCTCAATTGTCGTGTTCGCTTTATGGATTTCTGAACCATCACCGCCTGCTTCCCAGATGAGGTGTTCATTTATCGACCTTCTGAACCGTCACCGACTGTCACTCGGTTGGCGTGTTTGCCTTTCGGATTTTCGAACCATCACTGCCAACTTCTCAGATGATGTGCTCGTTCATCCTCCTTTTGAACCGTCACCGACTACCTCTCAGTTAGTGTGTTTGCTTTTTGGATTTTCGAACCTTCACCACCTACATATAAGAAAACTAGGGTTACAGTGACAATTTTGAAACACCATTAGAGTCTGTTATCCTTGAGGACATAGACTGCATCAAACAGTCGAAGCCAGTTAATTCATGCTACCTGAAAAAGTACTATCACTGCTCATAAACAGTGTGTCGTCACTCTGCGACACCAACACTTTCCTCCATACATGCAGAAATCCATGCTCTTCCAACATCCATGTAGCTCTGCATCACAACACATACTAATCCTCATACAGTATATGCATATTTAGGGCGTAGTTTGCTTGCATCAACACATGCATGGATCTTAGCCCGATGATGATAGGCGGAATAAGTCTGCCAATGTTGGGAATGTGTAGCACCTCCTCAGGTAGATACTATTCAGGAACCTAGGGAGTGAGGGAGCCACCTTTCATTATTAATTGGGCGAAGTATCCAAGCTCTTCAGGGACCCTACACCTCCCAAAGGGAGATAAAATGTTAGGGGTGAGAATGAGAGTGTGAGAAATGAATATATATATATATATATATATATATATATATATCTGTGAAATGGCATAAATGAATAAGAAGTCAGAAGTCGCAGATAGAAGTTCACTCTAAAGAGAAAGGCGTGACGGGTACCTCTGTCCCTCTAGTTTATCTTGGAGAGGAGCCGAAGTGAGTACCTAGGAGACATGTTCCAAAAGGGCCTAGCCAACCCTTTAAACAAGCAGCATCTCTCCACCATAGACCAGGTACCTATTACCTCCAAGCCAGGGATAGGGTGAACCCACACGCCTATGAGGGAGAAGGAATAAAGAATAAGTAAAATAAAAAGCAGGGGTATGGTCCAGTGGGGTTTGGAATGGAGCCCAAAACACAGTGACCCATTTCCAGAGAGCCACCCAACAACTAGGGGCTTCAATAGAGTCTCGTGAGGTCTCGAGTTGACATTCCTTTGTACTTGGCAATAGGCATCCCAATGCTGAAGGCACCAATAAGATCCAACAAATCATTTAGCATGCATACATTTATTCCTGTAAACATCATCCTAATAAACGTCGCAGAGTGTTACTTGGCTCTCTTATCTTGAATGTGACAACGTCTTTCAATTCGAGAGAATCAAGAGGGCATCGCCTAAACCAGGGGCATGTAAGCTGCTCTCGTTGGTTTAGGGTCATTTATGTCAAACCAGGGGCATGTCAGCTGCCCTATAGTTAGACACACAGAGCTAGTACTCGATTGGGGGCATGTAAGCTGCTCTAATTGGTTAAGAGTCATCCATGTCCACAGGGGCATGCCAGCTGTCCTATGGTTACATGCTTTGAGCCAACACTCGACCAGGGGCATGTCAACTGCTCTACAGGTCGAGGATCCCTAGTGGTTGGCCGGGAGGCACAGTCATCCAATAGTTCCATTTCCCCCAGATTTGCTGGTCATATCTCATTACTTGGGTACCTGGTTAAAACTAGTTGGTAACCAGGAGCTTCCCTCAAGGTTGTGCACAAGATTTAGTCCGTTCAGCAATTCCCTGTTCAGTTAGCTGAGGTCTTTAGTTCTGGGCCAATTTTTCTAATTCTCTTAGTACCATTTTAGCTTTTATCTATCTGCTTTGATCCTACCAAGTTCTGTTGAACGAGGCAAAGTGGAAATCTGTTTCTAAAGAATAATGTTTTGAACATGTTTTACAGGTGATCGTTTACCACTTCTGAGGAGTCTCGAGCCAAGAAAGCTGAGGTGCCTTACAGATCATGGGTTACCCCACAATGGTTGTGCCCACACAGTGCTCAGACATTTTCCAGGCTTGGATCAAACAGTTAATTAAAAGTGATCGTGATAAGTTGCGGATTTGGGGAATCTCTACCAAACTTCAGGATATTGCAAAGGTGGAGGTTTCTCGTTATTTTCTGTGTGCAGCTACCTAATTTTGGAAGCCAGATCATCACGTATTCTGCTTTGGGAGGATCGAACTGACCCCAACCCTGGAGGAGGTCCACAGAATTTGCTATCTACAGAGGTTCCTGGGACCCACCGTGTTCATGTGGCGTGATGGGTATTCCTCAGTCTTGTGTGAGCTAACTGGCCTATCGACCAGTGATTGTGGTCGTCAATTCATCTGTACAGATGGACTTTCTCCCAAGCTAAAACTAGCTTACTTTGACAAAGTGGTCGGAATGCACACCTCCCTATGCGATGATCTATGGTTGAAAGGCTTTGTTGTCCGCTTCTTGGGAGAGCTGATTTTCAGCCATGGCCGAATGGTTGTGAATATTGAAGTCGTAGAGATTGCTTTGGCAGTTGTCACCCGACAAATAGATCTAGCTCCGGTCATCTTGGCAGAAACTTATTGGGCGCTAGACCGGTCACTGCGGCGCTGCCGACATTTTTATGGCTTTGGAGCTTTTGTACAGGTATGGATGGCTACACATCTGGGTGTAGAAGTCTTGTGCCTACAACGATCAACCTTTGAATCCTACTGTCAAAGCGGCCATGCGCGCATGCTCACTTCAATTCAGAGGGAGTACGAGCGATTAGAAAGCCTGACAGAATAGAAGATCATCTGGTGCATTATTCCCTCGGCTTCTCATGACTTTGAGGCTTTCTTCAACGCAACTAACATGCAGCTTATCGTCCTGCCGGGATTGACTGGTGGAGTGAAATATCACTCAATCCATGTGATGCGGTAGTTCGGTTACCAACAAGATGCCTTTGTTTAGGAGCAAGTGCCAGCACAGTTCCAAGAATACCCCCCTGAGCTCCTACATTATGACCAAGGAGCTATCTCGCCTGCTTAGTGGCTCCATGCAATCAAAAGATCTTGCAGTCATAGAGGGGAAGAGTTGCACAGTAGATTATGAAGCCGAAGTTGAACAGACCTGGCCAATTTGTAGCGCCGCCCCTAGCCAGACGCTCTTTGCCCAAACCTCGGGCTCCAAGAGATCCAGAGATGATGAAGATTCCTAACATTCACATCATGTTACTGGTTCTTTGCAAGCTGAAGTACATGTAAACATTCCATTGACTTTGATGACAAAATTCAGTAGAACATTTCTGGCTAGTCTGATTGATTGATCATGGTTGATGTGGAATGGAAATTTCCACCCTGACAACATGTGCAAGACTAGTGCCAAACTCTACTTTCTTCTGCCGGTCGGCTTGGTGGTGGGAACCACCCAGATAATAGCCGAGTATCTCGTTTTATTGCCCCAATCTGGACGAAGGAAGTATTCACAACATCTGTGCTAGAAAAGGTGGCATGTTTCGTTTCATTTGAGATTTTCCTATCCACGGTTTGTTCCAATGGGACGGGTCTTGGTGTTCCTTTTCATTTGAGATTTTCCCATCCACGGTTCGATCCAATGGGATGGATCTTGGTGTTCCTTTTACATTTGAGATTTTCCCATCCATGGTTCGTTCCAATGGGATGAATCCTGGTGTTCCTTTTACATTTTGAGATTTTCCTATCCACGGTTCGTTCCAATGGGCTGAATCCTGGTGTTCCTTTACTTTTGATATTTTCCTATTCACGGTTCGTTCCAATGGGACGGATCCTGGTGTTCCTTTACATTTGAGATTTTCCTATCCATGGTTCGTTCCAATGAGACAGATCCTGGTGTTCTTTTACATTTGAGATTTTCCTATCCATGGTTCATTCCAAGGAGACAGACCTTGGTGTTCCTTTTACATTTGAGATTTTCCTATCCACGGTTCGTTCCAATGGGACGGATCCTAGTGTTCCTTTACATTTGAGATTTTCCTATCTACAGTTCAGTCCAATGGGACGGATCCTGGTGTTCTTTTACATTTGAGTTTGTGCTATCCACGGTTCGTTTCAATGGGACGGATCCTGGTGTTCCTTTTACATTTGAGATTTTCCTATCCACGATTCGTTCCAATGGGACAGATCCTGGTGTTCCATTTACATTTGAGATTTTCCCATCTAGGGTTCGTTCCACAGGGACGAATCCTGGTGTTCCTTTTACTTTTGAAATTTTCCTATCCACGGTTCGTTCCAATGGGACGGATCCTGGTGTTCTTTTACATTTAAGATTTTCCTATCCACGATTTGTTCCAATGAGACAGATCCTGGTGTTCCTTTTACATTTGAGATTTTCCCATCCACTATTCGTTCCAATGGGACGGATCTTGGTGTTCCTTTACATTTAAGATTTTTCTATCCACGGTTCCTTCCAATGGGATGGATCCTGGTGTTCTTTTACATTTGAGATTTTCCTATCCACGATTCGTTCCAATGGGACAGATCCTGGTGTTCCTCTACAATTGAGATTTTCCCATCCACAGTTCGTTCCAATGGGATGGACCTGGTGTTCTTTTACAATTGAGATTTTCCAATCCATGGTTCGTTCCAAGGAGACGGATCCTAGTGTTCCTTTTACATTTTGAGATTTTCCTATCCACGGTTCGTTTCAAGGGGATGGATCCTAGTGTTCCTTTTTATTTTGAGATTTTCCTATCCACAGTTCGTTCCAAGGGGACGGATTCTTGTGTTTCTTTTACTTTTGAAATTTTCCTATCCACGATTCGTTCCAATGGGACGGATCCTGGTGTTCTTTTACATTTGAGATTTTCCTATCCACAATTCGTTCCAATGGGACGGATCCTGGTGTTCCTTTTACATTTGAGATTTTCCTATCCACGGTTCGTTCCAAGGGGACGGATCCTGGTGTTCCTTTACTTTTGAAATTTTCCTATCCACGGTTCGTTCCAATGGGACGGATCCTAGTGTTCTTTTACATTTGAGATTTTCCTATCCACGATTCGTTCCAATGGGACGGAT
Source organism: Posidonia australis (assembly GCA_024699735.1). Classification (NCBI taxonomy): domain Eukaryota; kingdom Viridiplantae; phylum Streptophyta; class Magnoliopsida; order Alismatales; family Posidoniaceae; genus Posidonia; species Posidonia australis. Next base: position 7,226 of record JAMKQA010028106.1, read on the forward strand.
CCTGGTGTTCCTTTTACATTTGAATTTTTCCATCCACGGTTCGTTCCAAGGGGACGGATCCTGGTGTTCCTTTACATTTGAGATTTTCCCATCCACGGTTCGTTCCAATGGGACGGATCATGGTGTACCTTTTACATTTGAATTTTCCTATCCACGGTTCGTTCCCATGGGACGGATCCTGGTATTCCTTTTACATTTAGATTTTCCCATCCACGGTTCGTTCCAATGGAATGGATCCTGGTGTTCCTTTTACATTTGAATTTTCCCATCCATGGTTCGTTCTATTAGGATGAATCCTGGTGTCCTCCTTTTCACCTTTGATTTACCTCCCTGTGGGCTTGTAGCCCGAACTACCCAGATGACTTCCGTGACCAGTCACTTCCCGGTCGGCAAGCACCGTGAGTCTTGTCCGACGCTTTTCTCAACAAGTGTGATAACTAGTCATGTCTTTTAGGAGCTGATTGGACATCAACTTGTCAGTGTTTGGTTGTCTGTGTTGTCTTGTCTGATATTTAGCTTCGGCTATGGCGACAGGACCTCTGGCGCATTCACTGACTAGTGGCTAGTTGCCGGTGGCTAACTCTTGCTTATAGCTACAAGTGTGGTGTCTTTGTCAACCCTGAGCATCGGTCTTTGTTCTACTCGTCCTTCGACCTCGCTCAGGGAGGGGCATATGTAGACACCCCAAATTCCAAATTTTGCAGGATGGAGATGTGGTGGCTGGGTCTTATCCTAATTGAAGCCCATTAGGCCCATAGAGGCCCACAAGGCCCATATAGGCCCATTAAACCCTATTTGAGTCCACTTGGGCCTATAAGACCTATTTAGGCTCATTTAACCTATTTAGGCCCATTTAATTCATTTGGGTCCATTGAAGTCCACTTGGGCCCATGGAGGCCCACATAGGCCCATTAAACCATAATTGAGCCCATCTTGGCCCCAAAGCCCATTAGGCCCATGGAGGCCCACAAGGCCACATAGGCCCATTAAACCCTATTTGAGCCCACTTGGGCCCACAAGACCTATTTAGGCCCATTTAACCTATTTGGGTCTATTTAATTCATTTGGGTCCATTGAAGCCCACTTGGGCCCATGGAGGCCCACATAGCCCACTTTGGCCCCAAAGCCCATGAAGGCCCACCATAAACAATTTAACCCATTCCAACCCAACACCTTATTTCTCCCTCTCTATATTCATTATTTTTTCTTCTTCATTTCACTGAATTTTTACCAAAGTCACCCATCCCTCTCATCTCACCTGTTTTTTTTTCTTCTCACTTAGCCACTGAACCCACTCCTTCTCCCCATTTCTCTCACAATTCAGCCATTGAACCCACCTCCTTATTGAGCCATTCCAACCCAGCTCGAGCCCTACTCCTCTAGCATAAGCCACCAAAGCAGCCCGAGCCATTGATGTGCTGTCGGTGAAGCCTGGATCGCCGTTGATCCCAGTCGACGAGCGGGGGACAGGATGGAGCGCAAGGGGGATAGTAGTTTCTAGTTTGTTAGGTTGTTACGAGTCTGGTTGAGGAGGTTAGAGAGTTGTTAGGCATTTCTGTTACACGGTTGACCATCGGTTGGAGTGGGTTGTTGGGTTTCTTCATCTATAAAAGGAAGGGTAGATGTAGAGATTAGAAAAACTTTTTGCGAGAGAGAGAGAGAGAGAACTCAGAGTGCCAGAGAATTCCAAAGAGAAAGGAAGGCTAGCGGGAAGGAGAGGAGGAGAATTTTGATACTCCGACGAGCTGAAGAGGTAGCCTCACGTCGTCAGGCCAAGAACACTCTCCTCCTATCTCTTCTAGCTCTAAACATAGCTTCCTGAGGTCTTTTCCTTCTTCTTGGAACAATTCTGAGCAATCTAGAGGTTTTCTCTGGTCGGAATTGCTCCATGGAGCTCATCGTCGCCGTTTTCCAGCGATGTAGGTGGGGGGAACGATCCAGGGCACGGCCCTGGCCCCCGAGCTTCCTCTCCTCCTCCTCTGGTCATCCTCGAGCTTCTCTGCTCCCCGGAATGCCACTCCATCACCTCTAGACAGCTCCACACGAAGATCGCCGAAGACATGCCAATCCAGCCGTCGCTGGAGAAGACGACCGCTCCAGTGGAGGATCGTGTGCCCCCTGCTGCTCCAAGATCCTTTGACGGTCCAGCAACACTCCCCGACGCTCCACGAAGCCTCCTGAATCGCGCCATGAGCTCTGGATCACCGTAGCAACCACGCTCGTCAGAGGGGATGCCATCGACGACTGTCGGAGCACGCCTCCGCTCCATCCTCCATCATTCTGCTCCAAGAGGAGTAGGGAAGCTCCTTGACGCTCCACGATGCCCTCACAACCACTAGATCGCTGCGCCGCAGCCCTGACAGCCCTCCATCTTCCCCAATGCCGTCGTCGGAGCTCCTCGATGATGAGGTAGGTGGGAGGCCTACTCCCACTGATGGTTCTAGGATCGATTCCGTTGGATCGTCCCCTCTCACCTCCTTCTTGCTTCCCGTGAGGTCTGATCTCAGATCAAACCACGGGAAGACTTTTTATGCCCCTTCCGGCGGTCGTTGGCGGTGGAGTTCCGTCGTTGGCGGTCGTCGTTTCTTTTCTTCTTTTAAAAACAATTAAAACATTTTATTTTGATTGAACTTCTGGAACTTTGTTTTCCTTGCATTTAGGTCCTTTTTGTATTACACTTTGGTCCTTTTATTACTAATAGGTCCTCCAGTCATTTTTCTAAAATCATTCGAATAAAGTTTTAACTGAAAATATTGCATTCTTCCCCTTGAACATTTAAAATAATGTTTTTCAGGCATTAAACTTTAGCGAAAGCCCTCAAGTTTTCTTTTAATGCATTTTATTCAGGAATTTTGCATAAGTGACCCTAAGCTTTCTTGAAATCTTTCTGAAAGTTCATTTTTCTGGTTATTTTGCATTTAAGCCCTTGCATTCTTCTGAAATCATCTAGGATGTTTTTGCTGGTTAAATTGCACTTCAGCCTCATAAGTTTTTGAAAACTTTTTGAAACATGTTTTCACAGGGTAAATTGCATTTTAACCCTTAGTCTTTACTGAAATTCTTCTGGATGCTTTTTTCTATTGGGCAATTTGCAGTTTAGCCCTGTACTTCACTGATTTTACTCTAAATGCCTGTTTTCAGGGGTAAAATGACTGTTTTACCCTTGAAACTTTCTGGAACTTTTTCTGAATCATTTTTATTGCACTTTTACCCAGAATTTCCACTGAATTGTTTTAAATGCATGTTTTAGTGGTACAATTGCATTTTGGCCCCTAGGAAGCTTCATTTTGACTAGGGATGCACATTTGACCTTAGATTTCTTCATAATTGCATAGAATGTGTTTTCCTATGTATTTTTGATGATTTGGGCTTTGTAATTTTAGTTTTAATCAGAATTTGGGCTTTTTGCACAAAAACCCCTGGAATCTTCATATTTGCACTCACACTTGCATTTTGCATATCTTTTCATATCTTTCTGTGCAAGTTTTCTTGCTTTTGCTTCCTTGCTTTTGCGCACGCATTCTTAGCTCTAGCTTGGTTTTCTCGCCACTTCCTGGATTTCGCCTTTAGACTTGTTTTGGCTTTCTATCGCCCGAGGGCGTACAGTAAAAGACTTTACAAAGCTGACATTGTCCCGGAATGAGGATTATTTTCCCCTTTTTGATTTTCTTGGATTTATCCCAATTTCCACTGTTTTGCGAGACGCTTTCCGAGAATTTCTCGATTTTCACGATTTTCCTCATCGTCCAAGGGCGTACAGTAAAGCGGCATTCTCAATGCCTACATTTGATCCTCGGATTAACTTTTCCCTTTGTTTCATTTCTTGTCTCTTTGATTTAGTATGTTTTCAGTCGTATTTAGCATGAACATATAGAATAAGCAAGCATACATCCATAGACCATTGACAATAGGGAAACCTAGAAAGACCAAGTTCTCTCGGGCGCATGGGGGTGCCTAACCCCTTCCCCATGCGTAACTAGAATCCTTACCATTTCTCCAGCCCGCATTCATTTGTGCATTGTCCATTAGGCACGGAGCACACACATACATTTTGCATCTTGTTTGCTTCCCAGTTTTTCTAGTGTTTTCGCTTTCCTTATCCTTTTTATCTTTCCTTAGTGTTTCCAGGTCTAGTCTCTTCCTCCAGATTCACCATCTTCGTCGTGACCATATCGGGTCTCCTCGTGTGCTTTCAAGCACTTGGTAGTAGGAGAGCCGCGCAAGGGTTCCACTGTCATGGTAACAGTTGGCGTGTTCGCTTTTCGGATTTTCGAACCATCACTGCCTGTATTTTGGATGATGTGTTTGTTTACCCTCCTTTTGAACCGTCACCGACTGTCTCTCGATTGGCGTGTTCGCTTTTCGGATTTCCAAATTATCATCGCCAGCTTCCCTAATGATGTGTTCTTTTATCATCCTTTTGAACCGTCATCGACACATCACAGTTGGCGAATTCACTTTTTGGATTTTTGAACCATCACTGCCTGCATCTAGGATGAAGAGTTCGTTTATCTTCTTTCTGAACCATCACCGACTGCCTCTCATTTGGCGTGTTCGCTTTTCGGATTTCCGAACCATCACCGCCTACTTCTCAGATGAGGTGTTCATTTATCGACCTTCCGAATCGTCACCGACTGTCACTCGGTTGGCGTGTTCACCTTTCGGATTTTCGAACCATCACTGCCAGCTTCTTAGATGATGTGTTCGTTCATCCTCCTTCTGAACCGTCACCAACTGCCTCTCAATTGTCGTGTTCACTTTACAGATTTCCGAACCATCACCGCCTGCTTCTCAAATGAGGTGTTCATTTATCAACCTTCTGAATCGCCACTGACTGTCACTCGATTGGCGTGTTCGCTTTTCGAATTTCCGAGCCATCACTGTCTGCTTCTCGGATGATGTGTTCATTTGTCCTCCTTTTGAACCATCACCAACAACCTCTCGTTTGCCGTGTTCGCTTTTTGGATTTCTGAACCATCGCCGCCTCCTTCTCGGAAGATGTGTTCTTTTATCCTCTTTCTAAACCATCACCAATTGCCTCTCAATTGTCGTGTTCGCTTTACAAATTTCTGAACCATCACCGCCAGCTTCTCAGATGAGGTGTTCATTTATCGACCTTCTGAACCATCACCGACTGTCACTCCGTTGGCGTGTTCGCTTTTCAGATTTTCGAACCATCACTGCCTGCTTCTCAGATGATGTGTTTGTTCATCCTCCTTCTGAACCGTCACCGACTGCCTCTCGGGTGGTGTGTTTGCTTTTCGGATTTCCGAACCATCACCGCCTGCTTCTCGGATGATGAGTTCGTTTATCCTCCATCTGAACTATCACCGACTGCCTCTCGGTTGGCATGTTCGCCTTTCAGATTTCCGAACCATCATCGCCTGCTTCACAGATGATGTGTTCATTTATCCTCCATCTGAACTGTCACCGACTGCCCCTCGGTCTGTGAGTTCACTTTTCGGATTTCTGAACCATCATCGCCGGCTTCTCGGATGATGTGTTCGTTTATCCTCCATTTGAACCATCACC
>JAMKQA010028108.1:0-11497 GCA_024699735.1 Posidonia australis
GTCGACCGAAAATCTCTGATTCGGTACACCGACAAATTTCGGTCTACTGACATTTCTATCATATTTCTCAGAAGTCTATTTTCGATATTCTGTTTATCATCGGTCTATCGAATCTCTTGTGTGAATCATAATTCGACATATCTAATAAATTTTCGGTATACCGATTTCCACGTATTGATCGTTATATACATCGGTTTTCTTTTTTCATTTTCACTATTCCCTCTATTCTCTCATTCTCATCTCCCTTGTCAGCACTTCGAATGTCCCTCTCTGAGTTTCCTCCCCTCCGATTGATCGTGCCCTTCTCATCCTCCACTCTCCTCTGGCTCCTCATCCTCTCTCTATCCTCTCCACTTGACGGCATGGCTCCGAGAAAGCAAATGGTGTCATGTCTAATGAGGAAGTAAGCTGATCTTTATGATTCTCCAGCCCCCTTTGATAGCCACTCCTTCCAGTTCGTTAATGAAGAGGCACAAAGGGTTCATTAGGAGAGATTTGCCAATAGGGAGGTCCTATCTTGGAGAAGGGTAATTTTTCAAGACCTTGGCTCCATTGAATCCTTATTCGCATTTCAAATGCTTGTTCCATTTTAAGGATCCATAGGTGACAAACACTATTATCCCCAACTTATTTCAGAATTCTATGCCAACATGACCATTTCCCATGACCTAATTCAATCCTATTTGGTTGGTATAGATATATCTTTTGATGATGTGCTTATAGGACAACTCTTTGAAATTCCTTCATCTGGGGTAGACACACCATGGTTTGCTAGTTTCATTTTTTGATACATGACTAACCTGATATATTTTGGACCTTTATAAGTAATGACTAGTTTAAATCTTCTTTAATTTTTTTGTCTTAAATTTCTATAACCAAAAGGGGGAGTTGATTGATAGGATGTATAATTGATTAATTTCTTTTTACTAATGACAAAAAGGGGGAGATAAATATAAGTTATCCATGTATGTGTTATCCGAATATCCATGTTAAAAAATCTAAAATTTTATATGTGGTATGTCATATATAATATAAGTCATATTATCCATGTTAAAATTTTAATATACCCTTCATGAAAAAGCTTGCTTTAAGTTTAATCTCTAAAATGCGAAAAGTTAGATTTTATCCATGCCTATTGATAAGAGGAGCATACTTGAATTTAATATGATTTTGTCATCATCAAAAAGGGGGAGATTGTTGGAATAAATGTGTATTTTGTATTGATTTTGATGATAACAAAAAGAAATCTATTATGCTCTGACAAAAAGATTTGAGAATTATTTATGTATTAGAAGAACAGGAGAATCATCATAGAGGCGAGAATGAAGAATGCAAAAAGGGTATCAATGTAAATTCTTGTATCGATCATAATGTTTTATTGTACTTGTAATTATTTCAAAGTTGTAATGCCCCAAACTTGGCTACGCTACCTAAATCATAGTATCACAAGCAAATTACAATCATAATTACAGTTTTAATAACAAAAACTGTAACTAACTAAGGCTCACCTCCAGGAACAATGTGTGGCTAATGGCTCCTACTCAGGCATCGAGACTAGACTATATCTCAACCTGCACCTGAAAATCAAACCAAGCATGCATGAGTGACATCTAAGTCACCCAATACTTGCCCCACACAAAAACAACGACAAAACCACGAGAAACACAAATCTCAGATTTATTTTTAAAAAAAGAAGGCTTTCAAAGCCTCATTTTTGATTTCAAATGTTTGGAATTTCTTTCCAAAACCATACTCTTTCAAACTTATTTCAAAACATCCTTTCCTTTCTAAAACATTTGGAATCTCTATCCAAAACATGCCTTTTTCAAAAGCTCACATTCTCTTTGCATCTTTAAAACATTTATGTATTTCATGAAATCCACTTTTCCTACTAGATCTAGCCTAATACACCAGGCCTCATAGGACTCAAAGCAAAACCACAAACATTGGTTGGTGACTGGTTAAAACAAAATCCTTATTTATCGTTAGAATCTGAAGACAATGCATGGGTCCAATTCTAGCTACAACCACACATTTTGTTTCCACTTTTCTTATTGATGTTACCTTGATTAGGGGTAACTTGGCACACAAGCAGTATGTGAGGATAACATTTCCCTTACCTCTTTGCATTGCCGTAGTGAAGTTCATCATGTGGGAGGACACCGCCCCGGCCAATAGGCCTCAATTCCATATTTTTGTATGCACAATGATTCATCTTTTTCTTGACGCCCCATTGTCGACCCGAATAACAAGGTTCAATAACCTAGGCTTAGCCTACACCGTCTTGGCATCCATGGTCGTGTCTAACGATTACTTTCATTCCATACCGCTAACACCCCAAACTCGTTGATCCGTACAGGCAACCACGGTCGTATCTGACAATTGGCCTATTGGAGTCTCATACTTCTACCACATTGCTAACACCAAACCTTGTGTCCCCACAACCTTTTTACCTTTTTCCTCAAAACTCTTGAGTTTTCTTTAAAAACCATTTTCATCTTATCCTTCCATTGCAGGAATCTCTTCTGTGCAACACATGACCCTCTATTGGGGTTCCAACTCAAAATCATTCATTTATCCTTTTTGTTGGGTCTCATGCCCAAACATCTCGTAAAACATGCATTTAGGTTGTTTCTATCACTTTATTGGGGCTTGAAGCCTAAACTAGGCTCATATTTTTTTATTTAAATTCTTTATTCCTCCATGGCATTTTACATGGGGAAAACGTCATTCTCACATGCTAATTATCCATAAATGTCAATTTTATTCCATTTATCATCATATTTTATCATATGAGTCAGGAGCCAAATTCGGCATGCTGATCTCGAAATTGATCAACCAAAATCTCCTAATTTGGTCGATTGAAATCCTTTGGTCGTCCGAATTCCTCAGGTTTGGTCAACCAATTCTCTCCGGTCGATTGAACGTCTGTCAGATTTCTCTCCCCTAGACCCACAACGGTCGACCAAATCAAAGGATTGGTCGTATGAAATCCCCTATTTCGGTCAACCAATGCTATTCGGTCTGCCGAATAGCTGCCTAGTTGCCCTATTCTGAGGTCCCCTTCCCTACTGCTCGTCTCTTTTCCCCATTAGGAGTGAGGAGTTGATCCTTCAAACATACACTAAAAATTTAGCATAAACCTAGGGCGTAGACCTTTGAGTCTACTTCAAAATCCCTCAAACCATCAAGCATGCTAGTCACACGAAGCTCTTTCCTAACATGATCTCTACACATTCATACTATCTATCACATTCCGATCCTTTCTACTATTTTTCTATGAGTTTACATGCATTTTTCCTCATTTCATGCATTTTACACAATATTGTAAACAAAGAGGAAAGAGGAGGAAAGGGGGTTGTGTACCGCCTCCGACGAGCTCACCCAACTCAGGTGAGCTTCTCCTCCTCACGACGACACCAGGTCTCCGACGACACACCCCGTCTCTCGGTGCCTCCAGTTCCTTCCTTGTGAGCACACCTCCCTCTCTCTCTTTCGGGCACTACCCTTCCATGCCATCCCCAAGCCTTTCTTATACCTCTCCACTCGGCCACCTCCATGAATCCTGCTAGCCACCACCCCACCGCGTCAGAGACGGAGAGGATGGGATGAGCATGGGTTGGTTGTGCAAACATAGGTGGCACAGGAAGGAAGAAAGGAGTGGAGGAAGATGGTGGCTCGTGAGGGAGAGTGGAAGGAAAGAAAGAAAAGGAAAAAGGCTGGCATGTAAACCGAGGCCACTGTGAATATTGACCATATTCCACATTGGTCCCACAATCACAAATAGCTGCACAGAAAGCCAACAAACCTCCACACACACAAGAAACAACAAATTACCCAATAATAAACCATTTACACAATATTATAGTTAATTACATGGTTTACAATTAAAAATGGATAATCAGGCCCAGGTGTTCACAGCCTCCAACTTGGCTGGATCCACTTTGATGCATTCTCTTGAGATGATATGACTAAGGAAGGACACCTCCTCCATCAAAAACTCGCACTGGGAAAACTTGGCATAGAGTTGATGTTATCTCAGTGTCTCCTGTGTGATCCTGAAATGCCTCTGGTGGGTCTACACATTCGAAGAATTTACCAGAGCATCATCCACAAAGATGACCACAAACTTGTCGAAATAGCACTTGAACACCCTATTCATCAGGTCCATGAAGGCAACCGGAGCATTCGTCAACCCGAATGGCATAACTAAGAACTCATAATGTTCATAATGGGTGCAAAAGGCTATCTTCTAGACATCAGGCTCACTGATCTATAATTGATGATATCTGGATCTCAAATCTATCTTAGACATCTTCCTGCCAGCACAACAAGGGAATACAACAACCAAAATCAGGTGCAAGACTCTCTACTGTGTAGTCCTATGGAACCACTAGACTAGACATTACCAAGCCAGTGCACTAGGTGTAACCTTAGCTCTGATAGTAATGCCCTAAACCCGGGTACGCTACATAAATCATAGTATCACAAGAAAATTACAATCATAATTATAGTATTAATATCAAAAACAGTAACTAACTAAGGCTCACCTCTAGGAACAATGTGTGGCTAGTGGCTCCTACTCAGCCACTTGGACTAGACTGCACCTCAATCTGCACCTGAAAACCAAACCAAGCACGCATGAATGACATCTAAGTCACCTAGTATGCGCCCCACACAAAAACTACAACAAAACCACAAGAAACACAAATCTCAATTATTATTTTTTTAAAAGAAGGCTTTTAAAACCTCATTTTTGATTTTAGATGTTTGGAATTTCTTTCCAAAACCATGCTCTTTCAAACTTATTTCAAAACATCCTTTCCTTTTTAAAACATTTGGAATCTCTATCCAAAACATGCCTTTTTCAAAAGCTCACATTCTCTTTGCATCTTTCAAACCTTTACGCATTTTGAGAAATCCATTTTTTTTACCAGAACTAGCCTAAAGCACTAGGCCTCACAGGGCTCAAAGCAAAACCACAAACATTGGCTGGTGATTGGTTAAAACAAAATCCTTATTTATTGCTAGAATCTGAAGACAATGCATGGGTCCAATTCTAGCTACAACCACACATTTTGTTTCCACTTTTCTTATTAATGTTACCTTGATTAAGGGTAACCAGAAACACAAGCAATAGGTGAGGACACCATTTCCCCTACCTCTCTACACTGCCACAGTGAAGTTCCCCTTGCGGGAGGACACTACCTCGGCAAACAAGCCTTAATTCCATATTTTTGTTTCCATGGGGATGTGTCTTTTTCTTGACGCCCCATTGGTGACCCAAACAACTAGGTTCAATAACCTAGGCTCAGCCTACATTGTATCGACGTCCACGGTCGTGTCCGACGATTGGTTTTATTCCATAGCGTCGACACCCCAAACACCTGGATCCATACAGACAACCATAGTCGTATTTGACAATTGGCCTATTGGAGTCTCATACTCCTACCACATTGTCGACACCCAACCTCGTGGTCCCACAACCTTCTTACCAATTTCCATTTTCCTTAAAACTTTTGAGTTTTCTTTAAAAATCATTTTCATCTTATCCTTTCATTGTAGAAATCTCTTCCATGCAACACATGACCCTCTACTAGGGTCACAACTCAAAATCATTCATTTATCATTTTTGTTGGGTGTCATGCCCAAAAATCTCGTAAAATATGCATTTAGTTTGTTTCTATCACTTTGTTGGGGCTTCTAGCCTAAACTGGGCTCATATTTTTTGTTATTTAAATCATTTATTCCTCCATGGCATTTTACATGGGGAAAACATCATTCTCACATGCTAATTATCCATAAAAGTCATTTTTATTCCATTTATCATCATATTTTATCATATGAGTCAGGGGTAAGATTCGGCATGCTGATCTGGAAATTGGTCGACCGAAATCTCCTAATTTGATAGACCGAAATCCTTCGGTCGTCCAAATTCCTTTGGTTCGGTCAACCGATTCTCTTCAGTAGGTCGAACTTCTATCAGATTTCTCTCCCTTGGACCCAAAATGGTCAACTAAATCCAATAATTGGTCACCCAAAATCCCCTATTTTCGTCGACTGATGCTATCCGATTGGCCGAAAAGCAGCCCAGTTGCCCTGTGCTGATGCAAATCGGCATACGGAACCTAGTTCGGTAAGCCATTTTGTTCATTTTCAGGAAACTACCCCTCCCCTGCCACTTGTCTCTTCTTCCCATTAGGAGTGAGGCGTGGATCCTTCAAACGTACACTAAAAATTTCAGATAAAACATGGGGGTTAGACCTTTGAGTCTACTTCAAAACCCCTAAAACCGATTGCAAAATCATCAAACATGCTAGTCACACAAAAATCACAAAGACATGAAACACATACGTAGCTACTATGGCACGTATTCCATTTTCAAGCAAAACTCATGAAATCCATATAATCCTAACATGATCTCTACACATTCATACTATCTATCACATTCCCATCCTTTCTACTAATTTTTGGTGATTTTACATGCATTTTTCCTTATTTCATGCATTTTACACATTATTGTAAACGAAGAGGAAAGTGAAGGAAAGGGGGTTGTGTACCTCTAACGACGAGCTCACCCAACTCCAGTGAGCTTCTCCTCCTCACGATGACACTTGGTCACTGGCGACACACCCTTGCTCTCGACACCTCCGATTCCTATCTCACATGCACACCTCCCTCTCTCTCTCTCTCTCTCTCTCTCTCTCTCTCGGGCACTACTCTTCCATGCCGTCCCCTAGCCTTTCTTATACCTCTCACCTTGACCACCAGCTATTGCCCCACCATGCCGGAGAAGGCGAGGATAGGACAAGCACAGGTTGGCTGTGCATACAAAGGTGGCACAGGAAGGAAGAAAGGTGTGGAAGAAGATGGTGGCTCGTGAGGGAGAGTGGATGGAAAGAAAGAGGAAAAAGGGCGGGCATGCAAACTAAGGCGACTGTGCATCATTGACCAGATTCCACATTGGTCCCACAACCACAAACAGGTGCATAGAAAGCCAACAAACCTCCTCACACAAAAGAAACAACAGATTACCCATTAATAAACCATTTACACAATATTACAGTTAATTACATGGTTTATAATTAAAACTGGATAATCAGGCCTAGGTGTCACAAAAGTGGATGTAAATTTGGCATATCGAAATATTAATAGTATACCGAATGAGAAAAGGCACTGAATTTTTGTAATAATCAAGTATAGATAAAAATCGGTACTCCAAAGAATTTTAGCATACCAAATCAGGAGAATTCGACACATCACGCGGCACACAAAATTTCAAAACACAGATGATGGAAGTACAGATCAAAACGGCACTCCGAAGATTTTTGACATTCTGAACCAGAACATTTCAACATACCAAATTGCTCGTGAAAAGCTAAATTGCAAGCAAAAATGGCACACCGATTTGTTACCGGACTTCCAAAGAAACTAACCGTTACTAGCCATTATAGTAGTCGGTAGACACAAGGATTACCCTCCCTAATCCTATAAATAGGGTTCCTAATCAACCCTTAAGGATCATCAAGCACTCCTAAACTCTTTCTCTCTATTTACTATCTTTGTTCAAGCTTCATTCATATTCCTAGCTCATTTATTCTCAAGTCTATTTGCTCAAAAGCCTCATCAAAGAGATTTGCACTTGTGGGAAAGGTTCGATACTTCATAATCAAGTAAATTGCGCATTTCTCTGGTTGGGAGAAGGTTCTGTGGTTCGTCGGAGTTGGCAAGGATCTTGCTCAACAAGTAAGTTTTTATTTTAACTAGTAAAAGGGAACTCTCGAGGGTTTTTCGAGGAGTAGACTAGGCTGATGTTTGGCCAAACCACTATAAAATCCTTGTGTCCTTCATTGTCTCTCTTCTAGGTTTGTTATTGGAAACATAGAGTAAAATTTTAAAATACTAAGTTTCTCTATTCACCCCCCTCTAGAGAATCCTCTTGATCCAACATAACCAACCACAGCACCTCATGTCTTGGAAGTCGACCTAGAGAAGAGCCACCACAAACAACCCACAGGAAGGACAAATACGCTCCAAATAGGTAAGTTCCTTGCCAATTCTACATAGTTATATCATTTTCTTAGTTTTAGTTCTTGTTCATCACAATGAAAGGAAGATAGAACCATATATGCATCCTAGTTTTTCCCTTACATGTTCTTGTTCTCCTTTGCACTCATCAAGCACCAAGAGCATTCTAAGGGTCTCTTGGAGATGGCCTTTATGTTTTATGGCTCTTGAAGCCAAATGGAACCCTAATGAACCCATGGGATGGAGAGAGTGAGGGAGGCATTCCTGGATCGTTTTCTTTGCAGAATGTGTTCCTTGGCATCTAGGCCAACTCATCCAATAGCCCTTTCATGTTTGCATGCATGCATTTTTCCTAAACGTTTTTGGTCCTTGCCTTCCTTGTTTTTTATTCTTGAATACATTATACTTGCTTTTACATGATATTTAGCATCATACATCCTTATTAGCGCTAGCTTTGCACAACATAGAGAAAGGATGCTTACTATCCATTCACTTATGAATTAGGTGCTCTATTGAACTTTAACGGTGCAATCTCATTGTACTAGCACCCGATTCAATGTTTGGGTAACGTGGCTGAGCATTTGGTCACATCCACAACCTATTTTTTCATGGCATTAAGCATTTGACTTTAAGCACTGAGCACACATCCATTTGGCATGGCATTGCATATTTCTCTAGGGCATACAAAAACAAGCTTCAAGCCAACATAGCCATATAAGCTAGTGTAAAACCATGAAAGACTGACATATTAGGCGCACAGGGGTGCTTAATACCTTCCCCATGCATAACAAGAATCCTTACCCAACTTTCTAGTGCATATTGACCTTTCCTTTGGCATGGATCATGCATATTTGCATTCTTTCATTATTTTTGTCATTTTTGCATGGTTTTCCTTGTCTCCCTCTTTAAGTGATTAGGTGGTGACTCTATTGCTTTATTTTCTCTATTATTGCCTTTTTGCCGTGACTTTGCTCGATCTCGTGTGTATCGGCTTTCACGCCTCACACGAGTCGTTGCCAGCATGGTTACAGGAACTAGTGACTCCATAGGGGATAACCAGATCGCAACTTTCGTTTTGGTTTTCCTTGCTTGCTTTCGTTTTTTCTCCCACTCGCTCGTTTCCTTTGCTTTGCCATGCTTTCTTTCGTAGTTTGATCTATGCCTCTATTTTGCCTTATGCATGCTTTTTTGTATGATGAATGCCTTTCTTTACATACATTTGTTATGTCATTACACTTTGCACATATCTCATGCGTCTTGATGTGTGGATGTTTCCTTTTTCACAATTATGTTAACACAACACTGGCACATAACATGCACATGCTTTTTGCTTGATGTTTGTTATTTATTTTGCTTTGGGTGCTTTTTTCCTATTCTGTATTTTCCAAGCCTAGGAAAGTTAGAGACATGTTTTTTTTCCCCTGGGTTAATCTAAAATTCACAAAATAAATGGAATATCTAGGAAAAACTAGCGAAAAATTGCAATTCTTCCTTTTGGTTTAATAAAATGCAAGTAAAAGACATAAAGCATCCTGCATGAATGAGCATTTAGAATGTATGCATCTTTTCCTCTCATGTGCCCACCTATAGTCTGAGAAGGATAGTCTTGGTCTCTCATTCTATAGCTTTGGCGTAGGATGGGTTATCATCTACCTCCCCTTGTCTGGGGTCACGTTGATGTTAATAGTGGGTACAACCCACTGCTTTGGCAAGGGTCATGGCCATCAACGTACCACCCATTCACTACCTGAGTTTTGGCCAAGATTTAGAGCGAGAACCTTACTTTCTAACCTGAGTCAAAACCCATTACCCATGAGTGAGTCTCGAATGGACGACCCACTTGGGACATGCATAGTGAGAGAGCACATACTAGGGTATTCATTTGCATTGTGCATGCAACCTTAATCACTTGCATTGCATCTTCTCAAGTTCTCACCTGTTGTTGCTTGCCTGTCTTCACAGGTAGCTTGGTGCGAGGTCCCTAACTAAGAGCTCCAGCTTCTCCATCACGGGTAGTGTAATATCTGTGCTTGGATTTTTCCATTTTAATATAAACCATGGATTTCTTGTAATTATTTGTTATGGTTTATTAGTGGTAAATCCAATTTGTGTTTGTTGGTTGTGGGTTCCCTCGGAGTTATGTGCTCTGGTTTCTCCCCTGTGGTGTGTTTCTGTGGCCAATGGGTCGGTTCTGCCTTGAGAACCGTGCTTATGGTGGACTCACTTGGGCTTTGGGCTTGGGCCTTGACTCAGTCAAGAGCCAACTGTGCGAGGCCTTCACCCGTTTCCTCTTCTCCGCACCCGTGACGAGCCTGGAAGTCTCGTGAGCTAGCGGGGGAGGACTGCCCGATCCATGCCCTCCGCTCAGGGCTACGAGCAGCTGAGGAGCATCGAGAAGTTGAGTTCCAGATTGACCTGGTGTCAGGATCTAGCTCCATTTCTAAGGCTCCTTACAGGATGGCACCAGCGGAGCTGAAAGAGCTTAAGGATCAACTTCAGGTGCTACTGGACAAAGGATTTATCAGTCCAAATGTGTCACCATGGGGTGCACCGGTGTTGTTTGTAAAGAAGAAGGATGGCTCACTCCGCCTTTGTATTGATTATCGGATGTTGAACCAGATTACAGTCAAGAACAAGTATCCTCTACCCAGGATTGATGATCTGTTTGATCAGCTTCAGGGGGCTTCTGTTTTCTCGAAGATTGATTTGAGATCAAGGTATCACCAGCTTCGGATCCGGAAGACTGATGTGCAGAAGACAGCTTTTCGTACTCAGTATGGCCACTACGAGTTCTTGGTTATGCCGTTTTGATTGACGAATGCCCCAGCTACCTTCATGGATTTGATGAATAGGGTATTCAGACCCTACCTGGACCAGTTTGTGGTGGTATTTGTTGATGATGTGTTGGTGTATTCTCCTGATGTGTAGACTCACCAGTCACTTGTGGATGGTGTTGGAGACCTTGAGGCAACACCAGTTGTATGCAAAGGTTTCTAAGTGTGAATTTTGGTTGGAAGAGGTTACATTTCTTGGCCATATCATCTCAGGTGAGGGTATTAAGGTGGATTCAGCTAAGGTTGCGGCGGTCAGTAGTTGGGTTAGACCCAAGACCGTGACCGATATTAAGAGCTTTTTGGGCTTGGCTGGATATTATAGAAGGTTCATACAGGATTTCTCCAAGATTGCAGCACCTTTGACCAGGTTGACACAGAAAGAGGTTTCTTTTGTTTGGGACTGGCAATGCGAGGAGGGTTTGAATGAGCTAAAGACCCGACTGGTCACATCTCCAGTTTTTACTTTGCCTTCATGGAGTGGGGGTTTTGCAGTGTACTGTGATGCTTGTGGCACAGGTTTGGGCTGTGTGCTGATGCAGCATGGAATGGTGGTGGCGTATGCCTCACGCCAATTGAAGACCCATGAAAGGAATTACCCCACTCATGACTTGGAGATGGCTGCGGTAGTGTTTGCT
>JAMKQA010028109.1:0-11119 GCA_024699735.1 Posidonia australis
TCTGGTCTTGCGTGCTATTCACTTGCCGGATACGCAGGGAAAATTCAGGCCCAACTGGCGTGGACCCTTTGTGGTAAAAGAAGCCCTATCTAGAGGTGTCGTCCTGCTCGAAGATATGGACCAGAGGAAGCCAGCGGAACCTGTCAACACTAACTATTTAAAGAAGTATTATCAGTGACTCCCCATCTTGCATTGTGAGCCATGCCATGCATAATGTCTTGCATATTTTTATTTTATTGCATATCATCATTTGCCCAATGAGGAAATTGGGAGCCTGCCTGCGAGATGTGTCCAGTCCTCCTCATGTGCTACCACCCTAGGAGCTTAGGGTGTGAGGGAGTGATTTCAGATTTATGGACGAAGTAAACAAGTTTCCCTGGGACTTACGCCTCCAGAGGGAGTTAAAATGTTAGGTCTAGAGAGAGAGATAAAAAAATACAGACCTTGAAGCATAAAAGAAATTAGAAGAAAGAAGTTGCAGTCAGAAGTCAGCTCCACTGAGAGAGATATGCAAACTATCCTACTCCCACCCTGTAACTTGGAGAGGAGTCGGAGATTACACCTTCTAAGCCCACAAGTTCTAAGGGACTAGCCACCCTTTTTTGCAAAAGAAATCAGCAGCCATTCCCCCTAGCATAGGTGTACTGCCTCCAAGCAGGGGTAGGGTACGTGAGCATGTCTAAGAGGGAGAAAAGAAAATGATTCTTTATAACAAGTAGGCATAAGGTCCAAAAACTTGGCATGAAGCCTATATTATCTGAGTGAGAGCCACCAAATAACCTAAGCATTTATGCTAGTATCACGTGAGTCGAGGACAGTGTCACCTCCTATCGCAGGCAGAACAGGCTCCCCCGGTGCTGAGGGCATCAATGCATTAACCTGCCATTTCTATGCATATGCACGACATTATTTATTTTGTTCGCATTCATTTTACACGCATTTCGACCATGGGCATGTCAGCTGCCTTATGAGTCGTATCAACATTTAGCTAGGGCACATTTTCAGACATTTTTCACGCATTTTTGACCAGGGGCATGTCAGCTGCCTTATTGGTCAAATAACATCCAGCTGAGGGACATGTTAGTCCAACGCATTCGCATTCGCATTTACAAAACATTTTGCACGCATTTTCGACCAGGGGCATGTCAGCTACCTTCTTGGTCATGGCACGGCAAACATTTCAGGAAGGGGTCATGATAGTTACTTTTTTAAGTGGAAAGCTTGTAATCAGGGGCATGCAAATTATTGATTATAAAAAGAAGCAGTCTTGGACAAATAAAGCAAGTAGTGTCAGAGACAGCAGTTTTATTAAGCAGTACAATCATCATCTAATCTCAGCAGGGCCTCTTTGAGCTGCTAGCACCTGCAAAGTTGGTACCACTGGGTGGAATCTCGTTCAGGGGCCACGACTCCCGTATCTCTGCCTTGTACTCAGCTGAGCAGCCAGAACTAGCAGTAAGAGCAAGAGTGGTAGACCTGACACCATCACGCATTCTTCGAGCTAGCTCAGTAGTGGTGGCAGTAGAACCCGCAGCATATTTCTTGTAGCGATCAGGGCAGGGGCTTTGGTCGAAGGAGTCCTGGCGAAAGCCGAATTGACGGAGGACCCTGATCGGGTGATACTCCACACCGCCAGAAAAGCCAAGCAGGACCACGAGCCACATGTCTATAGTGTTGAAGAATGCTGTGAAAGTTCGTGTTGCTGGAGCCAGAATGCACCAAGTTATCGCGTCCGCTGTGAGATTCTGCAATTTGTCGCATAATTCTGGGACTCCTGGAAGCGTCCTTGAATGGTGGGTGCGGCTATAAGTTTCAAAAACACAAGGCCGGGGACGCATGATCATCATTCCCATATGAACAGCATACCACACCTGATAAAAAGGAGGTCATGGTTAGTAAGCCTGGCAAAGTAATTTTAAATGCAAGAAGGATGTTTACCTGCACCAGAGCGCCACATCCATAGAAGTGGCGGGAGCGCTTCAGGGCCCGGTCCAGACAAATAAAGGTCTCAACAAGGATAATGGGGGCCAGATCAATTTGGTAAACAGTTACTACCCAGGCAATCTTAGCCACCTCAATAGCCACAATTGTCTGGCCATGGTTGAAAACCAGCTCCCCAAGGAAGCGCAAAACGAAGCAGTGGAGCCATAGAGGATTGGAGGAGCGGGCACCGATGATGCTATCAAAGAAGTCTAAGCGGATCATGGGTGTGGGCCCATCATGGCAGATAATGCTTCTCTCGCAGTCTTCCAAGGAATAGCCCGTGAAGCGGCTCACGACATGAACATAACTGGCATGGCAGAAAAATACAGGTTGAGGCAAAAATTGCGTCAAGCCGCAGATATGCTTGACCTCCTCTAGGGTGATAGTCAGTTCCACCTGCCCAAAACGGAATACATGTAAAGCAGGCTTCCAGAAGCGGGCAACGGCGCATAGCAGATGCCAGTTAACTTCCACTTTGAAGATGCTGAGGAGAGAGGAGGATATGCCCCAGGTTTTCAGTTATCTTAGTCCTCAGACGTTAGGGCGTCGATCCAGCTACGTAGGGCTCCGAGCAATATTTTGGGGTTTCCATGGTGGGATAGCCCTGCAGATGCAAATAATTTTCAGGAGTTGGTGGCTGAAGTGAAAAATAATCAGTCATGAAGAAAAGTGCTACCAGATATTACATGCAAGAAATTAGATGCAAAAGCACGAGAAATGCTATTTAAGGAAGACAAAATACAAAGAAAATCTGCCAAAAAAAGAGGAAAAATCCGCAAGACAGAAAATCAGTAGTAAAAAATAAAAAAAAAATTGGTGGCAATATAGAATCTGCCAGAACACAGGAGCCACAACAAAGAGCATGAAATAATTGCAAATGGCCGAGTTTCTTCATAATATGCATTCCAACATGCGTAGTTTTAATCTGCGGCATGGTAGACAGATGCAAAAGAAACTAATTTGCCATGCAAAAAGAAAGAAAAAAACATGTCATGTTGTATAAGAAGATGCAAAAACCAGTAGTAAACAAAAGCAGAAGTATGATCCAACATACATAAGGGGGGTAATATGAAAAAAGAATAGAAAATCAGTTTGCAGCAATGAAGTGGGGTAATATGATGTACCATGATCGCGTGATATATGCCCGTGCTCAAAGAAGGCTGCAAGATTGAAGAACAGAAAGATTCACTGCGTTTTTCTTCAGAGGAGGCGGCGGAATTCCTCGTAGAAAACGAGGATATATAGAGGATCAAAAGGGTTTCGTTTCTGGAAAGGAAACAAAAACTGCCGTTTTAGGGGCGCACCTTGTAGGCGCACCATGTCGGCGCACCTTGTAGGCGCACCAAGGTGGCACCTGTGAATGAGGAAATTTCAGCAGCACTTCCTTTGCAATTTCAACCCCGCCAAATCGGTGCCATATTATTTGAACCTGCACAGAAACAGCATATATTCTGGACATACAAAACCCCAAAGGGTACATGGCAGAATCAGCATCAAATACTTTCTCATAGACTTGCAAAATGTTTACAACGAGTTAGTTCATAAAATTACAAGCAATTATGAATGACTACTCTAATCAGAATCTTCATCATTGGCGGCTTTTTGGAAGTACTCCGCCAACTCTCGAGCACTGTTTCGAGCAAGTCGACGAGACCGCTGGGCAGCCGTAGCAGCTTGGGAGCGAGGAACGGAATCCCGGACCCTCTGGGTGACTTCAGTATCAGAATGGTCCTCCTTAGACACCTCGATGGTGAATTCCCTACTAGTGGCCACGTTCACATTCTGGGCTAAAATGTCTTGCTGCATGGAAAATCAAGTTGGCATTAGTTTCAGCAATTATATAATAGAAATGAAAGCAGCAGGGAGAAAGGCATACCCGAATGATGTTGCGCCAGCGCAGTTCTTGCAAGGTAATGGACATGTCAGGCCTATTTTTAATAGCAGCAATAAGATGAAGCACTCACCCGCTTTCTGCGGACATCGGCATAGAAAGTGCCGAACTGCTCCTCGAAGACCTGGTGATAGTCACATAAGCCAAGTTCAGACAAGTCACATTGACATTAATATGAAGCAACAGCAGTAGATTTATACCTTGGCCCAGTCGGATGCATACCACATCCCGCGCTAGCTATCCCGCACTGCTTCCTCAAATAGATACGACTTTCCCACACGCCGGTACCAAGCCAGGTAGTCGGTGTAGTTGACCTCCCGGAAGATGTGCCTATCCCGAGAAATGACGGCAGCAGCATGCTGGCTTCTAGCAACCGAGCAGGTTGTAGCAGGACGGTCCATGTCGGTAGGAGGCGGGACAGGAATGCAGAATTCAGTGGTGAACTGATGTCCCACACGCCCAAGGAGATAGTATACTGACTTCTTCATGCAATAAAACTTTACCTGCTTATCCCTGAGAATACGGCCAGAGTTCAGGGGAGCCCAGTTATAGCCGTCATAACGAGCAAAAGGGCATAGGTGAACCTGTAAATGAAAGCAGAAAATTATAACAGAAAATGCAGTGCAGGCATACAAATCGAAAGTAAGGGCAGCAAAGCTTACATCCTCTAGCTCTACCACATCTAGCAGAAACCGGTAGGACTCGTAACTATATACCCCCGCAGCAGCCCGGTGGTCAGGCTCGACCAACTGGCGGGGAAAGGGCAGGAGCTCGTCTCGCAGACGACCGAAGGCGTGTCCTCTAGTGACATGCTCCATGATCCAGTACTGCAAAAAAGCAAACAGGAATAAGAATATTAAACAGAGAAAGAAAAGCAGTTTTTGCGAAAGGAAATTAATACTAACGGTCAGCAGGGGATACAGTCCCACATAGGAGTGACGCCCCAGCTTGACTACATTGTCCAGCCCATTAATCAACCAGGCATAACTGGCACCAACCCAGTCATAGTGATCCAAGTGATCCAGGTTGGAAAAATATGGAATCCAGTCGACTTGAATGCAATAAGCGGAAGAATCGCAAAACATCATGGCGAACAGCTCCAGCAGGAAGTGCCTCAATACGAAGTTAGCCTCCTCGCTCCCGGGCTCAGGGTTGGGCCAGAACTTGTCCCATTCCCTTAACTAGCCAACTGTAAGCATGTGTTTTCCCCTCGGAGGCCTAGGGGGAATACGACCCAAGACTGCCGCCGCAATGTGAAAACCATGTGTGGTTTCACCAATAATCGGCTCGTCACCAAAAGGGAGACCCGTCAGAAGCGCCCACTGATCCGGCAGGACGGTCAGTTCGCCAAAAGGAAAATGGAAGGTGTGCGTCTCGAACCTCCATCTTTCCACCAAAGCCCGAAAGAAGTTGTAATGTCCATGGATAATGGGGATGCGCAGTAAACCCCCAAATGGCGACCGGTGGTAGAGGAAATCCTGCAGAAATCCTGGTAGACGATGAAAATGATCCAGCATCGAGCCCCAGTGGCACCACATGATCCGGTTCGTATCCCCTTCCTGAAATACAGAAGGCCAAAGATCAGTAAAAGAGTAGGTGATATTCAAGAAAAATGCGACACAAGGGTAGGAAATTTACCCCGAACTCAGGGCTGTCGCAAATGTGGTGGTCGCTTAGAAGTCGCCCCTCGAAGTTGCCAGATTCCTGGAAAGATGTTTATCAAATAAAACATTTGACAGATATGCACTTTTCCATCAGCTTCGAGCTTACCTCCAAAGGAATAGCAGGAGTCGAGCTACGAGAAGCTCGAGATCTCGAGGAGCTGCCCCGTCGTTTGGAACGGGAGCTAGAAGGCGCATCCTGGGAGGACCGCGAAGTCCCCACCTCAGAAACTGTGTCATCCTGTAGAAAACAAGATTAAGCAGCAATGGCAGACGGGCTGAGTGCAGAGAATATCTCAAGCAAAGATGGTATTTCCATTCATATAGCAAAACGTTGGGCATTCTCATGAAAGCAATGGCATATTAATATTTGTTGGCTATGAAAATTATCAAGCAATCAACAATGAAATCATAGGAATGTAAGGTCATAAATGTAAAAGCACAGCAATGGCAGTGAGCCTCACGGCCAACTCCTACAATAGCCGTTCATCAGCCCCCACTGCCGGAACAGTCCGCTGGAGCATCGCCGGCCGCCAGTCAGTGCCGCCAACAGCCCGCCTTCCCTTGGCATACCTGCATTCCTAATCCAGCCCCACTGTCGGAGCAGTCCGCCGAAGCCCAAGCCTCGCGGCCAGTTCCTGCAGCAATCGCAAGCCACCGCAACCCGCACGGAGTGAGCCTGCCGCTCCAAGCCCGCGGAAACCTCCAGCCACACTCCACCGGAGCCCGCCGACTGCCAGCCGCATCCTGCAGTCCACCTACCACAGCAAAAAAGAGAAAAAATGCAAGCAAAGGGGGATCAGGTTTACCTCCGCCGGTGAGCCCTGGTCTAGCCATTCCCGAAGGGTTTGATCCATCCCGCTGGAGCTGCGCCGCACTACTGCTGACTGCGCCGCCGCAAGGAGCACCGCTGCGTCCCGCCTGCGCCGCCACAACCCCGTGCACAGCCGCTGCGTTCCGAGCACAGCCGCCGTGTCTCGAGCCCGTCGTCGCCTCCCCGCACCAAGTCGACACACCCTTTGCGCGCCGCCGCCGAGAGAGGATGAGAAGAGATGGGGAGGATGGAAATGGGTTTTGGGGAAGAGAAGAGATGTTTTTTTTTTGTATGAAGAAGACAAGGAGAAATGAAAAGAAGAAGAAGATGAAAGGGCACGCCCTTTGAGAAAGAATATTTTGTTTAAAAAGTTATGTGAACTCAAGCAATGCATCAATGTTTCAGTTGCAAAATGAAGCAAAATGCCAAATGCTCATTGCACACCATCCAGCAGAAAACAGAGTGTAGAATACTCCTTGGCAGTTATGGCAGTTATCTAGTGGGGTCCGCATGAATGATTTAATATTTCAGGGTCCAAAGTGCCAATTGCTGCAAAAAATGTGTTTCAGCCCCTAGAACATCAAAAATTGCATTTCAAGAGTAGAGTATATCTCTTGGTATGCAAATTGCACCTAGTGGGGAAATTTGCAGAAAACCCCCTATATTTTGCAATTTTGCAATTCAGTCCACAAAGGTCGTGTGAGAATTGCATGAAGCAGGCAGGTACCACAAATTATCAAGCCTTGCAGCATAGCAGTAATTCAGTAGTTAAATAATTGCAGCAAGTGGAAAATTTGCAATAAAGCCCCAGCCTTTGGAAAATTGCAAATAAGCCCTCTTATGCCGTATTAGGCCAGAGTTTCCAGCATATTTTTGTCAGAGAGAGTTTGAGCATACATTTCAGCAGGAATGTCAACTCCAGCATTGCAGCGCCAACAGCCAATATCTTGCCGATTTTACCCTTCGAGGTATCTTATCCCTTCCTTTATGGGGGATAATCCATGGATCATCGATTTGCTTTTTCTGGTTCTCTTTTTGACCGGAAGAGACCCACCTACCGTGCCTTTGGATTTCTGTGGGCGCGGAATCCTGCTCTGACTTTGACCAGGCGGTCAATGTCGCTTTGCCCCTTGGATTTCCGCAGGTGCGGAATCCTACTCTGACTTTGACCGGGCGGTCAATGTCGCTTTGCCCCTTGGATTTCCGTGGGCGTGGAATCCTACTCTGACTTTGACCGGGCGGTCAATGTCGCTTTGCCCTTGGATTTCGGCAGGCGCGGAATCCTACTTTGACTTTGACCGGGCGGTCAATGTCGCTTTGCCCCTTGGATTTCCGCGAGCGCAGAATCCTGCTCTGACTTTGACCTGGCGGTCAATGTTGCTTTGCCCATTGGATTTCCGCGGGCGTGGAATCCTGCTTCGACTTTGACAAGGCGGTCAATGTCGCTTTCCCTTTGGATCCCCACGGGCGCGGAATCCTACTTTGACTTTGACCGGGCGGTCAATGTCATGTGCCACCTTTCGGACTTCTACGGGTGTGGAGTCCAACTTGCCGACTTTGACCGGGCGGTCAAGGTCCTTGCTTTCTTGGATTTCCTTGGGCTGGAAATCCTGTGGCTCGTCCCTTTGACTTTATAGTCAGGGCAGCCCCGTTCGGATTTTCTTGGGCAGAAAATCCCGTGGCTTGACCTGTTGACTTGAGTGTCAAGGTCTTAGCCCCTCTTTGGGTTTCCTTGGGCTGGAAATCCCATGGCTTATCCCTTTGGCTTTGTTGCCTGGGTAGCCCCTCTTCGGATCTTCACGGGCAGAAGATCCCTTGGCGTGATCTGTTGGCTTTATAGTCGAGATCATAGCCCCTCTTGGATTTCCCTGGGCAGGAAATCCATTTGTGTGACGTTCCGACCGGGCAGTCGAGGTCCTTTCTTTGCTGGGTTCCCGTGGGCGCGGGATCTAGCTTCCTGATCTTGGTCGGGCGGTCAAGGTCATCCTTTTCTTTTCTGGGTTTCCGCGGGCACAGGATCCAGCTGGTTGACCTTGGCCGGGCGGTCAAGGTCATCCTTTTCTTTTCTGAGCTTTCACGGGCGCGAAATCTCTTTCCTCTCTTGGTCCAGGCAGACTGGGGGTTGTTTTGCTTGACAAACATTATGTTTGCCATGCCCTCTTCTTTTCCTTGGGTTGGTAACCCCAACAACTCGATTGACAATCGTCACACTGTCAGGCGCCCTGGTGGTCAAGACTTGATTGGCTTGACTGATCCCGTCTCTTTGGGTGATAACCTCACAATCTGGTTGATGAGTCCGACAACTTATCACATTTCCTTGCCACTGATCCCAATCAGTACAAGATCCTTTTGTTTTCGCCATATTTCATCAGCATTTGCGTCAACATTGCTTGCTTCACATCGACTTTCAGATCGGCCTTTGCACTTGCATCTTACATTAGCATCACATTCCCAGCATTTAGACCCATAGGTGCATGCATTTTCACCCGCATTTGGCAACAAGTCATGATTTTCGGTGCATCCACCTGATAAATGATTTACCACCTATAACAAACACTATCCTTCTGTAACCTCAAAATGGGGGTATCTTGTCAACCCCGAGCATCGGTCTTGGTTCCTTTCGTCCCTCGACCTCGCTCAAGGAGGGGCATCTATAGACCCCCAGATTTTGAGGTGACCCAGAGATGAGTATCTGCATGTTGTTTTAGGATGTGACCAACCAAACCCCAAACCCATTAGCCAGTTAAAAGCCCAATTAGTAAAATCTATGAGCTGGCTGGGTGCACGTCATAGGCACACCAAGTAGGTGCACCAAGTAGGTGCACCATCCAGGTGCACATCATAGGCGCACCAAGCTGGCGCCTAGCCACTTCGCAGGCTGCGGCTGCTGGCTTTCCCTCTTCCAAGGCTCTTACCTTGCAAACGAATGTGCAAGGAATATTTGAGGCTTTTCGTTTGCAAGGCCCTTCGTTTCTCATGAGTTACCCTTTGATAGATCCCTATAAATAGAGATCCATAGGCAACCATTTGAAGACACCTTTTCTTTTGGGAGAGAAATCCTGTGCTGAAATCTGAAAAATAGATCTGCACTGAGCAAGCTTTTTGCACGAATTCTTCCTTCCACCCAGCAACCTATACACATATTCTAGAGCTTCCCCTTGCATCCCAAAGTACCCTTGGTCCTTCCAAAGCAACAAGGATCTTCTTATTTCTTATATTTCAAGAAGGAAACATCTTAAGAGGTAGGCTTTCTACCTCCTCTTTTTCTTTTGAATGTAATTTTAGAAATATGATAAGACATGCTTAAAATCCATGATATATGCTGTTTTACTCCATGTTTTATGAGGTTTTGTGATAAACATGCTTGCTAGCTCCTCATGCCAAATAATCTCCATGCTATCTTTGTCTTGTATCTAGCATAAGCTTACAAGTTGTCATCTTTTATCATGTTTTCCACATAATATGTTGTCATGCATCTATATGCTCTCTCACATAGAAGCATGCTTTCACATGTTATGATTGGCATCTTATCTAGCACATATCTTTGTTTTTTTTGGCATTTTGCATGTTTTCACTCATACATGAACCCATCAACTTGTTTCATTTTTAATGCAAGATTTACATGGTAATTCTTGATCATATGCATTCACATCATGTTTTCAGTACTTAATCATAGCACTTGCATCGATCTGTTAGCATAAATCTTTGTCCATTGGCAATTCTGGGTTGGGTTCTGGATCAGCAGCAGTCTGAACCAAAACCTGGGGCGCACCAATCTGGCGCACCAGACTGGCGCACCTAACCAGAGCACCAGTCTGGCACAAGCATCTGCTGCATAGACTGGTCAGAGGGCATTTTGCATGCATGTTTTCATGGTTTTCCAATGGCTTCCAGTGTGATTTCTGTTTTTATGACTCTCTGATATTCTCTGGTTTTGCACGATCGCTTTTGCTATGATTGGTTGGATTTCTACTGGTTTTCCTGATCCGTTTGGTCAGTCCATATGGACTCTGGTAGGCTGTATTCTGCACGCTTTGTCCAATATGGAAAGCTGATGCTTCAGCCCATAATCCAGAAGCTTGGATGATCTTGTTTTCCACATTCTAGTTGCATTAGCGTAACTTTGTGTGAGGCTCTTGGCCCTTGAACACAGGGTTCACCAACTCTTGCATTTGGATCATGATTTGGTTTCCTCGAGTCTTTACAGCTTTCCCGAATGCATTTTCGAGATTTATGCTTTCGTGCATGCATCCTTATGATATTTTACATTGCATATTTGCTCTGTTTTTATCCTGCAACATTCTGGACCACCTAGGCGCACATAGGTGGTGCACCAGATTGACTCACCAATCTGGCACACCAAACCAGCACACTATCCTGTTTTTAGCATGCAGCATGTTTTCATATGATTTTATCATGCTTTTCGACTTGCTTTTCTTCTGGATTTTCCCTGGTTTTTCTCTTGGATTTACTAGGAAGGCACACTCTATTTTACTGTTTTATGTGTTTTAACTTGCATTTGCATTTGCATATAAAGCAATGATGATAAATCACTTGAAAATGATACAACATTGATATGATTATGCAATATCCTTGCATTATACACTTGACCCAGGATAAAGAGTGATATTTCTGAGCATTAGGACACTCCCCTTGCACATCATGCACCTATTTAGCATAAGGCACTTAGCATGGCATGGCATATCGCCCTCGGGCGTATATAAAAGGCTGAAAAGCCAACATTTCATAAGCATTGGAGAAATCATAGAA
>JAMKQA010028112.1:0-10582 GCA_024699735.1 Posidonia australis
GCATATTATGATCATGTTTATTCAAGATGCATGCATTTCAGCCAAGAAAACAGAGAAAAACAGCAAACAATGAGGAATCATGCACTTCTAGACATGAACAGAAAACATGCTTTTAAGTTTCATGCATATTATCAGGCAAGAACATAAAACATGCTAGAATCATGCATATTATCAGAACATCTCGAAAGATTCAAGCATTTACATCATGAAACTAACATATTTAGATTGGTTAAAGCATACTTAATCCATGCAGAAACTAAACTTTAAACAGAGTATGTGCCAAGCTCTTACCTCGTTCCTGGTGTGTTCCTTCTGAAATAAAGACCCAAGATGAGACCACGTTGCCTTGGAATGATCAAGAATCACTGTGGGGTGCAGGAGGATGCTTCAGGACACGAGAAAACACAGCTGGAAAGGGTGTAGCTTGCTGAATGCTCATGACAGAACTCACTCAGATTTTTCTCAAGAAAAGGGGTCTCTCATGGTTGCCTATGGACCTCTATTTATAGGGATCTCTCCATGGGTAACTCATGGGGATATGGAGAGCCTCGCAGACGAAAAGCCTAGAATATTCCATGGCACATTCGCTGCAAAGGTAACAACCAAGGGAGGTGGAAAGCCAGCAGCCGCAGCCTACGAAGTGGCTGTGCGCCAGGTTGGTGCGCCACCTATGTGTGCCAGGTAGGTGTGCTAGCTAGGTGTGCCAGGTATGTGTGCTAGCTAAGTGTGCCTGGTAGGTGTGCTAGCTAAGTGCTCTCCTCTACTGGTCTGGTTTTCTAACTGGGCTGCAAGCTTGCTACGGGTTTAAGGTTGGTTCAAGGGTCATACCGAAGGCAACATATGGTAAAACTTATCTTTGGGTCACCTCAAAATCGGGGTGTCTACAATCACCCCCTTGTGGGGGGTCTTCTATGACCTCATGCACCAAGAAGTGGAGATATACATGGATGATGCCATTCGGGTTGAAGAACATAGGCACCACATATCAGTGGGCGATGATGGCACTCTTTCACGACCTCATGCCCCAAGAAGTGGAGGTATATGTGGATGATATGAAAGTTGCTCAACTATCTGTGAAAGTACAAACTCTAGCTTAACCCAAGTAAATGTGCATTCAAGATATCATCAGGGAAGCTCCTCGGAGATATTATCAACTAGACGAGAATTAAGGTGGATCCCAACAAAGCAAAAGTAATTATTGACATTCCTCCCCCCACAACAGAAAAAGAGGTCCAAGGGCTACTAGGGCAACTTCAATACATTAGTTGATTTATCGCCCAACTCACGCCAATCTGTGAATCAATTTTCAAGCTCCTGAAGAAAAATACCCAAATCGACTAGAACAAGGAGTGCCATGCAGCATTTGATAAGGTCAAGTAGCTTTTGGCAAGGCCTCCAGTTTTGGTTCCACTAGTACCAAGGCAACCATTGCTCCTGTATCTGTCAGTTACGTAGCATTCCATGAGTGCAGTCTTAGGCTAGTATGATGAGTCAGGCCGCAAGGAGTAGGCAATCTATTATCTGAGCAAGAAATTCAATGATTGCGAAGCCAAGTACACCATTATTGAGAAGGTATGGCTATCCTTGGTTTGGGCCACACAACGCCTGAAGCACTACATGATGGCGCACCTTGTCCTGCTTTTGTGCTGCCATGATCCGATGAAGTACTTGTTTCATAGTTTGGTAGGTAGGTGCGTCAAATGGCAGGTGTTGTTGTCTCAATATGATATCACCTTCGTCATGTAGAAATCCGTAAACGGACAGGTTGTAGTAGACCACTTGGCAAAATTAACCTTGCTAGATTATCAGCCCTTGCAAACTTAGTTCCTAGATGAGGACATACTATTCACCATAGACGACTCAAAGCTAGGAGAACTCAGGGATGGGAAATAGTGGCACCTCTACTTTGATGAAGCAGTCAACAAAAGAGGAATGGGTATCAATGTAGTACTAGTAACGCCGCAAGGCTAGACGATCATCTATGTCAGAAAGCTAAGCTTCAAATGTACCAACAATGAAGTCAAATATGAGGCATGCATCCTTGGGCTTCAGGTCACACTAGAACATGGTGTGTGCGAGCTCTAGGTCCACAGCAACACTCTCCTTGTTGTCTAACAAGTTAATGGCCTCTAGAAGACTAAGATTCGATGTCAGTGCCATATCTACTTCTCCTTCATGAGTAGGGTCAAGAAGGCCTATACAAACGCATTAGCAACATAGCGTCCTGGCTCTCAATGCCGGAGGACCATACATTGGAAGTCTCTGTGACCTAAGTAGACAGCAGGTGCATTGCGTGAGTGTAGAAAAGGCAGATGTGACAGAAGAGCTCCCATGGTACCAAAACATCAAGATCTTCCTCGAGACAAGAAACCTACCCTTAGGCACATCGACTATAGATTAGAAAACCATGGCACACCTCGCGTCAAAATATGTCCTTGGAGCTGGGCACTTGTATTGCAGATCGTACAACCAGATGCTTTTGCAGTGTCTAAGCAAAAAAGAGGTTGATGTTGTAATGCTGCAAGTTCACGCCAGGAAGTGCGGGCCGCACATGAGTGGAATATTGCTAGCCAAGAAGATCATGTTGCAAGGCTACTTTTGGTCGACCATGGAGGCAGACTATTGCCATTTTGTTCGAAGATGTCACACCTGCCAGATTCACAGGAACTTGATCCACACTCCACCACAATAGCTACAAAACACATCTTCACCATGGCCTTTCTCCAGTTGGGGGATCGATGTCATTGGTGCCATTCACCCAGCAGCTTCAAACAGACATCGCTTCATCCTGGTGGCCATTGACTATTTCACCAAGTGGGTAGAAGCAATGTCCTACAAGACAGTTACTACCGCTACGACAGAGAAGTTCCTCAGAAACAACATTATAGCTCGGTACGACATTCCACATGCTATTGTCTAAGACAACGGGAAAAACTTCACTACCAAAAGGATCGAAGACTACCTACAAAATGTCCAAATCAAGCATCATCGATCCTCTCCGTACTGCCTACAGATGAATGGCGTAGTGGAGTCAGCCAACAAAAACCTTGTTAATATATTGAAGAAAATGGTAGAGACTCCTTGCTTCCCATGCATCTAACCTTTTGCACCGTGTGCATTTGCAAAATTTGGTATCCAAGTCCCTACCATCGCTGACATCAATGAGATGCAGGACTCCATGTTAAGATATTGAAGAAAATGGTAGAGACTCCTTGTTCACCTACCATCGCTGACGTCAATGAGATGTAGGACTTGGATACCAGGGACCACGGGGAGGCGTGCGTAGGCACCGAAGGTTGCTTGTCCCTCGGGATTTGACTAACTTCGTTAGTACAGGTGTGATGGACCCGAACAGGAACCCGTCCCCTGTCGTCACAGTGCAGCAATAGCAGAGTCCAGCAGAAGACATCGAGTGGGTCTGCATTGAGGATTACTACACGGATGAAGACACATTGAGTGCAGTGGAGCCAGACCCCACAGGCAGGATAGAGCAACAACATGTAGCAGTCCCTGCATTCCCCTATCTTGCTTTGCCATCCACAGCAACAGCAACGCCAAAGTCAATTTCAGTCATAGCAGTGCCACAATCAGTTTCAGTCACAGCAGTATCACACCTACAACCAGTTTCAGTCGCAGTAGTATCATAGCCACAGCTAGTTTCAGTCAAAACAATAGCGCAACCATAGCCAGTTTCAGCCGCAGTAGTATCACAACCATAGCTAGTTTCAATCACAGCAATAGCACAACCACAACAAGTTTCAGTCACACCCATAGCCAATTTCAACCGCAGCAGTATCACAGCCACAACCAGTTTTAGTCACAGTAGTATCACAAGCATAGCCAGTTTCAGTCACAGTAGCAACACCATCAATAGGGTTGCTAGGGGCGGCAGTAGCCCAGATGCAGCAGTAATATCCCAACCCTTCCTGTTCCTAGATCTCTAGTGCAGTCAGAATCCTGCGCCTACTATGTCGACTTCTCCTCGGACGAGGAGGAGTGTGCAGCCATTGAGACCCATGTAGACACAGTGCTCAATGACCTAGAAGTGCTATTCCAGGAACAACTAGCGGTCTTGGCAGAAGACGCAGCCGAAGAAGATAGGAAGAGGAAAGGGAAAATAGTAACATCAGAGCCAGAACTCGCCTCAGTCCAGAGTCATCGGGGTCCTCCAGTAGTCATGGTTGTGGAGGAGGGTAGAATAGTTGGGACTAGACCAAAGGAGATGATCTCTGAGAACCGGGAGGTAGGTCTAGGTGGTATTTGCAGCACAAGCCTCGCCTTGAGATAGGCAAGGGTCAAAAAAAAAAAAGACCTTAAGGTAGGCTCCTTCGAGAGCCCACGGAGCAACCCCCAGAGCAGTCACCAGTAGGACGACCGTCAGAAGAAGATTATTGTAAATAGTACAAAAAACACAAAAAAAATCAGAAAAAAATACAAAAAACCAAAAATATTAGAACTACTGTAGAGGAGGGAGAAGAACAGACCAACACCGTAGTAGAGTAGAAAAGCGTTGGATCGAAGTCCACGTAGTGCAGCTACAAGAATGCTAGAGGCAACATGACCCTCCTCAAGTGTAACTAGGGGCAGGAGTCGGAGCAGATCCTCTCATTTGATGTCACCGACTTAGCATTCCAAGAAGAGGTATTATCTAAACTGATAGCGTACAGGGAGGAGGATGACATGGGTGTCGATGATTCAGAGGATGCACTAGAATTCCATCCTCACAACGATGATCCAGAAGGTCTGAATTTGCACGTCGAGGTGGACATGAAGATGGTGAATATCGATGCGTTGGGTGATGTTAAGGAGGTCTGCATCAGTGCTAGCTTGTCACCACAGGCAAGGGCAGATTTTATCACGTTTCTGAAGGTGTACAGTGATGTTTTTGCCTTGAGTTATGACGATATGGTCAGACTGGATATTGAGGTGGTAGTGCAGACTTTGCCGTTAAAGTCGGATGCCAAGCCAGTCAAGCAAAAACTCAGGAGATGGCTCATGTAGTGGCTTCTCAAGTTAAAAGAGGAAATCATGAAGCAACACCAAGTCAAATTCCTAAAGGTCGTCTTTTACCCAGAATAGCTAGCCAATGTAGTTATGGTGCCAAAAAAGGACGAATGGGTTCGCATGTGCATTGACTATAGAGACCTCAATAAAGCAAGCCCAAAAGATGATTTCCCACTACTTCACATCAATGTATTGGTGGACAACACCGTGGGGCACAAAATGTTATCATTTATGGCTGGCTTCTTAGGCTACAATCAGATCAGAATGGCAGAAGAGGATATGGAGAAGACATCATTCATCACCCCTTGGGGGTTCTTTAGCTACAGGGTGATGCCGTTCGGGCTCAAGAACGCTGGTGCCACGTACCAGAGGGCAATGACAATACTTTTCCATGACTTCATGCACCAAAACTTCAAGGTGTATGTGGATAATATGATTGCCAAAACCAAAGAGTCTGATGACCATCTCGCTTGCCTGAGAAAGCTATTTGATTGCCTATGGATGTTTAAGCTCTGGTTGAATCCTAGCTAATGTGTGTTTGGCGTGACATCAGGAATGCTCTTGTGATATATAGTTAGTCAAAGGGGAATTAAGGTCGACCCTAATAAAGCTAGAGCCATCATCTAAATGCCACCTTCGGCCACAAAGAAGGAGGTCCGAGGTTTGCTCGGGCGCCTACAATTCATCAGTTGATTCATCGCCTAGCTCACTCCCATATGTGAGCCAGTCTACAGGCTCCTGAGAAAAATTGCTCAGATCACCTCGAGTGTGGAGTGCCAAGCTGCCTTCAATAAGATCAAATAGCTGCTAGCAAGGCTGCCAATCCTAGACTCCCCAACGTCGGGACGGCCACTCCTCCTCTACTTGTCAGTTACGTAGCACTCCATGGGCACCACATTGTGTCAGCACGATGAGACAAGCCGTAAAGAGAGGGTGGTGTACTATCTGAGCTAGAAGTTCAATGATTGTGAATCCAAGTATACCACCATTGGAAAAGCTTGCTTATCCTTGTTCTGGGCCACCTAACGCTTGTGGCACTACATGATGGTGTATCCAGTCTTGCTGTTGTGTCGGCACGATCCGATGAAGTACTTGCTCTAGAAACTAGCACTGGTGGGCAGATGCGTCAAGTGGCAGGTTTTGTTATCCCAATATGACATCACCTTTGTGACACAAAAATTAGTGAAGGGACAAGCCTTGGTAGATCATCTGGTTGACTTGCCTTTGCCGGAGTATTAGCCCTTGTAGACCCAGTTTCCTGATGAAGACATATTATTCGCCATGGATGGTTTGGGACTCGAGGAGTCGGAAGACCAGAAGTAGTGGCATCTCCACTTCGAAGAGGCAGTAAACAAGAGAGGCCAGGGTATCAAGGCAGTGCTGGCAATGCTCTAAGGATAGGTCATCCCGTTTTCCAAGAAATTGTCGTTCTAGTGCACCAATAACGAGGCAGAATACGAAGCATGCATCCTTGGCCTGTAGGCTGCATTAGAGCACAGTGTACGGAAGTTGCAAGTCCACGGCCATGCCTTGCTGATCATATCCTAGGTGAACGGGAGTTGGAAGACAAAAGACCCAAAGTTGGTGCCATACCACTCATATCTCCTGAAGCTCATGATAGAATTAAAGGACATTTCCTTCTCCTTCATGAACAAAGCTAAGAATGCATATGCAGACGTGTTGGCAACTCTAGCGTTGTGGTTGTCCATCTCGAACGAGCACGTGGTGGACATATCGATGACCCAAGTGGACTACCCTATGTACTGTAAGAACATCGAAGAAGTTGATCCATTCGATGAGCTTCTCTGGTACCACGACATCAAGGTTTTCTTGCAAACTAGGAACCTCCCGCCTGATACACCTACGACTGACAGGAAGACCATGCAACAACTTGCATCGAAGCATGTCCTTAGGGGTGGCCGTTTGTACAGAAGGTCCTACAACTAAATGTTGTTGAGGTGCGTAGACCGAAAGGAGGCCGATACCCTAATGCTACAGATCCATGCTGGAGTGTGTGGCCCACACATGAATGGGATCTTGTTGGCCAAGAAGATCATGCTACAGGGCTACTACTGGTTGACCATGGAAGCAGACTGCTGTCGGTTCATCCGAAGGTGACACAACTGCCAGGTCTACGACAACCTGATCCACGCTCCTCCTCATCAGCTGCATAGTATGTCTGTGCCTTGGCCCTTCTCAACATGGTGTATTGACGACATAGAGGCCATCCATCCCGCAGCCTCCAATGGGCACCGCTTCATCTTAGTAGCAATCGACTAATTTACGAAGTGGGTAGAAGCAGCTTCCTACAAGGCAGTCATTGTAATGGCTACAGAGAAGTTTATCTAGAACAACATTATAGCCCAGTACGGGGTTCCTCACACCTTCATCTCCGACAATGGAAAGAACTTCGTAGCCAAGAGGGTAGAGGATTTCTTGCAGAGCGTCCACATCAAGCATCACAGATCCTCCATTACCTCCTGCAGATGAACAACGCTGTGGAGTCCGCCAACAAGAACCTCACAGAGATCTTGAAGAAGATGGTAGAGAACCATTGGGATTGGCATGACTAGCTCCCCTACGCGTTGTGGGCCTATAGGACGTCCGTCTGGACTTCTACGGGGGCAACCCCATACTCATTGGTCTACGGTATGGAGGTAGTTCTCCCCATTGAAGTAGAGATTCCGTCACTCAGGATCCTGAGGGAGGTAGAGCTAAAAGAGGTGGAATGGGTCGAAGATCAGTGCACACAGCTAAACCTAATAGACGAGCACAGATTGCAGGACTTGCACCACACTCAGTGCTATCAGAAATGCATGGCCGAATCTTATCAAAAGAAGGTCCGACCTAGAAGCCTAGCGCCAAGAGATTTAGTGCTACGAGCAATTCATCTGCCTGACACCCTTGGAAAGTTCCGACTCAAATGGCGAGGACCCATCGTTGTCAAGCAGGCTTTCTCTAAAGCAGCTGTGATCTTGGAGGACATGGACCGCATTGAGTAGTCTGAGCTAATCAATACATGCTACCTGAAGAAGTACTACCAGTGACTGGGTCTCGGCGTTGAGCAAAGTCCTCCCCTTTGTATCCAAGCACCCTGCATTTGTAATCCACATCCTGGCATTTGCTTATTCTGTCTCATTGTACTCACATCGAGTTATTATAGCACGTATTCTTGCATTCGTGCAACACATGCACTTGACATTCAAGTTTTGGGTTCTTGTATCAGCATACATGTGCATGCACCATCTGCATTTTTGCCAAATGATGTAATCGGAAAAGCTTAGCCTACCTTGGGAGAGGGTTCTCATCTCTCGAAGAATTCTATCCGGATCGTCTAGCAAGTGAGGAAGCCACCTCCCCTCAAGAGCAAGACTAAGTTTTCAAACTCTCCAAGGACACACACCTCCAAGAGGGAGATAAAATGCTAGGGTGTGAGCAAGAGTGAGCAAGAAAAATCATAATGCATATAGGGCACAAAAGAAATGAGAAGATAGAAGTTGAAGATAGAAGACAACCCTAGAGAGGGGCGTGTGGGCCGACTTTACCCCTACTGTACCCCAGGGAGGAGTTGGAGCATATGCCTAAGCCACCAACGCCATTGACGGACTAGCCCCCTTCTTAGTAAAAGCCTCCCTCCTTGGCGTTCATTACTCCCGACAAGAGTAGAGTGTGCCTACACACCTATGAGCGAGCAAAAGAAAAGTTGATAATGTAAAAGAGCAAGTGTGGGACCTAAAGGGTTTGATGTGGAGTCCTAGCTTCGTCACCATTCAAACACTTACCACCTAGTTATCCATCATTTCAGTATCCACTGTCCTAGCACGACCGCCCTGCCACCAAGAGTGCCACCCATTCCCTTTCGAGAAGACATCAAAGCTTTCCTAATGCTGAGGGTCCAGCATAACTAAGTATGCACAACCCATGCATCTGCATCTGCATTACTTCCGCCATCGCTATTATAGCAGGACAAGAGTTTGCCCAATCACCAGCTAGGGGCATGTCAGCTGCCCTCTTGGTCGACATCGACGGCCCACCTCCAATACCTGGGGCATGTCAGCTACCCATATGGTTCTGCTCCATCTAGGGGCTCGCAATTGCCCACTTGGTTGACTTCAGTAAAGCATCCATAGCCAGGGGAATGTCAGCTGCGGTTTGGCAAATAGACACTTTACCAGGTGTTTCAGGCCAAGAGTTCGGTGCAATTTGGTAGCTCCACACTGAAGGTCAGTAGAAGGAGTGAATAAAGGTAGATCATCGAGCCTGGAAGCACCCCAAACTGGGACTCTAGAGACCTAGGAACTGTAGCATTTACCCCCACATCCGGGAGCTGGATGGCAGCTGCGCGTAGGACATGCGCGTTTATACCAGGGGCACCTGTGGCCAACTTGCAGCAGAATGTAACCCTCGCATACTCACGCGGAGGCCAGACCTGGCAAGTCACAATAATGTATCCAATCTACGTCCTCAAAGGGGTAGATGTTTTGGCCGGTCCCAATGATACAGGGGAGCTATTCAAAGAAGTTGGTCACAGAATAAAATAAAAGGGCACACAGTGATAGAGCATATATTCTTCATTCAGATTCGAGTTCATGGGTACAATCATTGAAAGAAGTCACAAAAAATACGCTACATATGCTCGTATCAGCTATTCCCTCCAATTCGGGTCCTCTTCGAGCTGCTAGCATTTTGAAACAGAGGAGCACCAGGGGCTATTTCACTGATTGGCCAGTCCACCTATTATGCGCCCGATATGCCTCAGAATAGCCAGTGCCTCTCACCAAAGTCAGATCACTAGAGCTAACGTCAGTGCGTAGCAGACGAGCTAGTTCAGCGGTCATGGCAGTAGAATTCTGAGGATACAACTGAAAGATTGTAGGCATGTGAGATTGTTCAAATGCATCTTATCGGGAACCAAACTGACATAGGACGCGAGTAGGGTGATACTCCACTCCTCTAGTCAAGCTAAGAAGAACGACCACCCTCATGTCGGTATCGTTGAAGAATGTAGTAAAAGGCTCCACAGTTGATGGGACAATTCGTGAGGTAATCAGACTTCTGGACAACCCCTCCATTTTTTCATAGAGCTCCCATACTCTAGAGATGGTCCGGGAATGCCCGCTCTAGCGATAGGCCTCAAATGTTGGTCTTTAGGGGCATAGGACCTCGACTCCCATGTGAATCGCCAACCAGACTTGTCCAAGCATTAAGTCAATACGCAAATGTGCCAATCGCAGCAGAATTCATAGTTACCTGCACTAATGCTCCATAGCCGTAAAAGTGGCGACACTGGTGAAGAGCACAATCCAGGCCTCGGTAAGTCTCAGCCAGGATTATGGCAACCAGATCAATTGGTTTGCCCACCACTGCCAAAGCAATCTTAGCTACCTTAATCACTACGGTCATCTGGCCATGACTGAATATGAGTTCCCCAAGGAAATGGAGGACGAAGCTGCATAGGCATAGCTCATCACCTAGTATAGGGTGCCTCATAATCACTTCATCAAGGTAGTCCAAGCGTAGCATGGGTTCCAAGCCATTTGCATAGATTAGTTTGCTGAGAAAGAACAGATGCATACCT
>JAMKQA010028113.1:0-14787 GCA_024699735.1 Posidonia australis
TGTTGATGATATCTTGATTGCAGCAAAAGATATCAATGTTATACAGGGTTTGAAAGACACTTTGAAGTTTGAATTTGCTATGAAGGATTTAGGTTCAGCAGGCAAAATCCTTAGAATGGAGATACAACGTGACAGGAGCGTTGGAAAATTATTTCTCCATCAACGCAGCTATGTGCAGAAAATTCTAAGCAAGTTTGGTATGGCTTCTAGCAAAGCCGTTGGGACACCGTATGACAGGAATTTACGTTTATCTTCAGCCATGGCACCTCAGACGCAATCTGAACAGAAATACATGAAGCGTGTTCCATACTCATAGGCCGTTGGGAGCTTAATGTATGCAATGGTTTGTACTCGCCCAGATTTGGCTTATCCTCTTAGTGTTTTAAGTAGGTTTATGTCCAATCCGGGGAAGGACCATTGGCAGGCCGTGAAGAGGATCTTCAGATATTTGAAGGGAACATCTGATGTTGGGTTGATTTATAGCAACAAGCATAGTTGCAACATGACTGGATATTCAGATTCAGATTTTGTAGGGGATGTTAATCCGAGGAGATATTTAACAGGTTATGTCTTTACAGTTGCAGATTCAGTTGTCAGTTGGAAGTCTACACTTCAGCCTACGGTTTCACTTTCCACCACCGAGGCTGAATACATGGCAATGACAGAAGCTGCAAAGGAAGGAATTTGGCTAAAGGGGCTGCTGGGAGACTTTGGTCTGTGTTTTGATAAAGCAGATATATTTTGTCATAGTCTCAGTGTCATTTGTTTGACCAAGGACAACGTGTTTCATGATCGCACGAAACACATTGATGTCAGGTACCACTTCCTTAGGAATGAAGACCGCATAAAGGTTTTGAAGATCAACACAAGGGACAATCCAACCGACATGTTCACCAAGGGCGTGATTGAGAGTAAATTCAAGCATTGCTTGGACCTACTCATTGTGTATGGTTGCAGTTGACCCTTCGTGGGTCATGATGGAGAGCCTAGCTCGAGGTAGAGCTATGATTCAAGACAAGGTAGAGATTGTTGTATGTGTCTTGAATTATTGTATATTTGATGTATAAGTTGTTGGAGTATTTTGGTCTTTTGACTCTTGGGTTGCCAAGCTATATAAGCTTGTGTAGGGCACCCAAATGGAGTGAGTCTTTTTATATACCCAAATCAGAATAGAACCACCAACGAGCTCTCCATCCCGTGGACGTACCTAAGTTGAGGAACCACGTAAAATCTGTGTTCGTTCTCCTCACACCCCTTTTTCTTCCTCGCGACGTTCATCCTCCCGTCTGTCCGCTACACATTCTTGGATTCCACGCACAACATAATATTTGTGTGAATGGTTTAATTATATAATCAGTTACTTTGGTGGTTTGTGGTGGTTTGCTGGCTTTCTGTGTGCTTGTTTGTACTTGTGGTACCTATTTGGGCCTAGTCAAACTTAGCACGGTCTCCTTAGTCAACATGCCAACTCTTTTCCTTCCTCATTATTTCCCCTTCTCTTTCTTTCCCGTCCCCTTCATGTGCTCTTCTTTTCCCCTCATCTTCACGGGCTCTACAAACGGCTGCTTGTCTTGTCTCCTCCTTGCCAGACTTGGTGGAAGGTTGCGAGACCCACAAAGATTCCAGAGTGGTACAGGTGAACGGGGATAAGGAGGCTAGTGGAGAAGGCAACATGGCAGTCTAGAGAAGAGGTTTGTGAGGGGTGAACTGAGAGAGAAAAGGAGAGAGACAGGTTGTGTGCTAAAGGCTAGTGGAGATAGGGCTAATCCTCAGGAGTCTGAGTTGGGTGTGCCACTGTCGTGGGGTCGTTGGGACTGTGTTGGAGGCCGTAGGTCACTGGAATCCCAAGAGGTACACGACCAACCCCTTTTCTGTTTTCTTCCCTTGTTTTGAAGCATGTGTTAAAAATAGGTAAATGCATGCTAAATTCATGGAAAAATAAGGGATGTGAGGGGAAATGAATAATTTGCATAAATGTGATGAGAATAAGAGATTTATTGTGGTTTTTGAATGGAAATACCATATATATGTTCTAAGCATATTTCTATCATATTTCCTGACCTCAGTGTCTTTATAAATTTATATCCTAATGCATGATCATTGGATTTTTGATCTATTCGTGAGTTTTTGTAAAGAATTCAAGAATCTACACTCCTTGTTTTTCACATGATTTTTGGGAATGAGTTTTTATGGATTTTGGATGAGTTTCACACACTCTATGTAACCGCATATTCTATTTGAATGTTTTTGAGCTCAGTGGCTTGATGGATTTATTCTTTGATGTATAAATGTTAGAATTTAAATTTGTTTGAGGGGTTTTAAAGTGGACTCACGATTTTAGCCCCCATAATTATTTCAGAATTTTTATGGATTGATTTATGGTGGTTTTCTGGTGAGCATGAGAGGGTTGTGTTTTTGGGCTCAATTCTGAGCTTCCTACTGTGACCATGCTAGTGGAGGGGAATTGCGTTCCTACTCGATCGGGACCACATGGGAGTTGGTAGGGCCACGGCGAATCCGACGATTCCGAGGATGGAAAAAACGACTCGAAAACACCAGAAAGCGATATGAAGGTAAAACGTGGAGTCACCACCTAATCTATTCAAAATGGGAAGACAAGAAAAACCATATTGAAAAAAACCCAAAAAAACTCGAAATCGAAAGAGAATAAAAGATGACTCATGCCAAAAGGATTCAACATAAGGATCACTGCGAACCGGAGAAAGAGTAAGAACTCCTATTACGTACGGGGAAAGTGTTAGGCACCCTCGCACACCCGACGAATCGATCTTTTTCAAAATCTTGCTTGCGTGCATGGAAATGTGGGCATTTAGATGTCAATTAATGGGGTTATATGGATGATGTAAGAGAAATGAATTGTATGACTAAAAGGGTATGACATGTTGAAAACTGAGTGCAATTAAAACAAGAGACATAAAACTAAAACATAGGATGTAGGTGTGGTGGGACAATGGCTAAATTGAGTTGGATTTTACCTCTGGATGACCCACGCATGTGCCACGCGCAGCCACGACGCACCTCCCAGAAATGTCTTAGCTATTTGCCATCATGGCCTTATCCTAGGCACACAAAAGGTACAATGCAACGTCTACTAAGATGTAGAGGGGACATATCAGGCTAGGGCTCATGCATTGGCTAAGTGTAGACACCTCGATTTTGAGGTGACTCATAGATGAGCTTTCCAGATGTTGCTTTGAATGTGGCTAACCTAATCCTATTAGCTAAACCAACCAAAACCTATAGCAACCCCGCAGCCCAATTAGAAATCCAGACAAGTAGGGGAGAGCACCTAGCTAACACACCTCCCTAGCACACCTATCTAGCACACCTCCCTAGCATACCTAGCTAGCACACCTACCCGCTGCACATACCAGGCGCACATACCAGGCGCCCAGTCATTTCTCAGGCTGCTGGCTTTCCACCTCCCATGGCTGTTACCTCTACCAACGAATTTGTCATGGAATCTTCCAGGCTTTCCGTCTACGAGGCTCCTTGTTGTCCTAGGAGTTACCCATGGAAAATCCCTATATATAGACCCCATAAGCAACCATTTGAAGGAGTTGATAATCTTGAAAGATAGAGACACAGCTACACTAGTTTTCTCTAGAATTCTGCAACTATTCACTTGAGCACTCAAGTTTTGCCTTGCATCCAGAGATATTCTCAGCCCTTCCAAAGCATTAAGGAGCTTATTATCTTGGGTCTTTCTTTTCTTCCTTGGAGGAACATCTTGGACAAGATAGGTCCTTCCCACTTTCCCTTTAAATCCTTATTCTTTTGCAATGAAATAAAGCATGCTATAAATTTCATATATATGGTCTGATTTTTTTGTATTTTCATGAGGTTTCTATGATGAATTTACTTATCCTCTTTGCAAGATGCTCTTCATGCAAATCTACATTTCTGTCTGCAAGCATGTGTACTTTATTTCTAGCATAAAATCTGCAATACATCGCCTGCATGAGCTATGTTCTATTGGGTTTACTTGTTCCATGTTTGTATCCTTTGAATTTTGCATGTGTTCTTGCCATGAACCCATTCAATTATTTTGTTTTTAATGATAGTAAGATAGCTTTGATCAGATGCGTCCTATCATGCTTTTAGCTTTTAACACCCGCATGAATCAACTTGCATTTGCATAAATCACTCATCTTTATTCTAGGTCAGGTTCTGGATCAGATTGCAGTCTGATCCAGATTTTCTGAGGAACACCTCTATGACGCACCAGAGTGGCGCACCTCTCCAGCGCACCACTCTCGCGTCCCATTCAGGAGCACTAGACTGGTCAGAGAGTAAAACATTCACTTTTGCATATCTGCTCGCATGGTTTTCTGAATGATTTTGAGCCTGATTCTTTTACTGCTTGTTCTTTTATATTCCATGGTTTT
Source organism: Posidonia australis (assembly GCA_024699735.1). Classification (NCBI taxonomy): domain Eukaryota; kingdom Viridiplantae; phylum Streptophyta; class Magnoliopsida; order Alismatales; family Posidoniaceae; genus Posidonia; species Posidonia australis. The sequence continues at coordinate 4,410 of JAMKQA010028113.1, forward strand.
GCATGCATGTTCTCAGTTTAAAGCAAGATTGTTTCCTAGTTGTTTTTCCCCTTTGGATAATCAGTCCTTGGTCAGAATCTGGTAGGCTGGTTGCACCTTACTCCTACATGGAGAACCTTGTGCATCAGCCCATGATTCAATGGCATGCTGAATCCTGCATTTTTCATTTAACGTGCACAGAGTGTGATCTTGTGTGAGGCTACCAGCCCTTGAGCACAAGGTGGTCATTGCATTTGCATTTCTTTTACTTTTAAGGCATGTTTTTCCATGTTTTGCGAAGGATTTTACATGGCATGATTTTCTGGAATGCATTCTCATGTGACTTGGCACTGCATGGATTTCTGTTTTCCCTCAGCACATTTTTCTGACCCATATAGGAGCACTTAGGTGGCGCACCTGACTAGAGCACCAGACTGGAGCACCAGTCTGGCGCATCAAACTGTTTTCAGTAGCACACAGTAGGTTTTCATATGATTTTTAGCATGCTTTCTTGACATGATTTGCTTCTAGATTTTTCCTGAGTTTCTTCCTTGACATACTAGGGAGGCGTGACTTTGTTTTTAACCATTTTATGCATGTTTGATTGCATTTGGCATTTAACAAAGTAAGGATGAAAGATCACTCGAAATTGCTATATCTTTGATTTTATTCATGCAATGACTATGCATCGACACTTGACCCGACACACGGGTGATACTTCTGAGCACTAGGACACACCTTGCACATCATTCGCCTTTATTTAGAGTAAGACACCAAGCATGGCGTGGCATATCGCCCTCAGGCGTACACTAAAGGCTGAGAAAGTCGACATTCCATAAACAAAAACCTATAGAAGATCGATTTTCCAGGCGCATGAGGGTGCCTAATACCTTCCTCGTGCATAACAGGGATCCTTACTCATTTCTGGTTTATGACTTGCTTTTCCATTGCATGATTTGCTTGTTTTTTATGGTTTTCCTCGTCTTCTATTTTAATAGACTAGGTGGCGACTCTTGCATTTGTATATTTATCTTTATTATTTTTGCCGTGACTTTGCCGTCCCTCATGTATTTTGGCCTTTCGCGTCAAAATCCTTGAGACTGTCGCCGACATGGTTACACTAAGAATCGAGAAAAGCCACTTCAACAGGGAACATGCAAGCAGAAACATGGGATGTGAGTAAATCAGAGAGTAAAACCATGCTAAAAGAAACAAAACATGCACGAATGAACTAGAATAGGGGCGGTGTGGCCTTGGCTTGGTTGGGTCTGACCCCATCCGAATCTTGAGCGATACGTGCATATGGGATGCACTATCGGGGCGCGCAAGTGGAATAGGGGCCAGTCCTTCCTCCTTCATCGCCTCTTCCACGGAAAGTGATGCATCATCGGGCCTACACGATCATCCGAGAGCTCGAGGATATTACCATGACATGATGCAAACACAGAGAAATCCAAGAGATGCAATGGGTTCTCCTCCTCGTCCCTATCGCCGACGTCAATGCCAATCCGCCTCCGGTGAGCCTCCAAGGGTGGTTTCCGGCCTAGGGGATTGACTTGATCGCCTCGGGGAGTGAAGGGAGAAGGAGAGGTGCTATTGGACGTCTGCACCAAGCGTTCAAAGGCCAGGGTGGCCTCACGTCGATGATCGGCGTCGGTTGGCGTCGAGAATGATGGGATGCACAAATGGGAAGGAAAACACAGAAAAAACTATGCAAGAATGAGGCATCGGGTGGCCTCACGTCGATGATCGGCGTCTGTTGGCGTCGAGAATGATGGGATGCACAAATGGGAAGGAAAACACAGAAAAAACTATGCAAGAATGAGGCAATAACGATGCTAGGTATTCCTATGATGGTTCCATAGGAAGAGTTGTACCTGTGGATGGCTGAGGAAGTGTCGTCGGAATCATCGGACGGGGAAGCTCTGGGGAGGAGGCGGGGCGTGGACCATAATGGCTGTGGGCGGTCCAGGATCGGTTGGGGGCTCTAAGGAGGAGTTCGGGATGCTAGCTAGGTGTGCTAGGTAGGTGTGTTAGCTAGGTGTTCTGCCCTACTTGTCTGGATTTCTAGTTGGGTTGTGGGCTTGCTATAGGTTTTGATTTGGTTTAGCTGATAGGATTCAAGGGTTAGTCATATCCAAAGCAACATCTGGAAAGTTCATCTATGAGTCACCTCAAAACCGAGGTGTCTACAGATGCCCCTCCCTGAGCGAGGTCAAGGGACGAAGGGAACCAAGACCGATGCTCAGGGTTGACAAGATACCTCCATTTTGAGGTTACAGAAGGATGGGGTTTGTTATAGGTAGTAAGTCATTTATTCGGCGGATGCACCGAAAATCAAGACTTATTGCTGAATGCAAATGCGAATGCGAAATGCATGCAACAACTGATGAAAATACTGGGGATGTGATGCCAATGTGAGATGCCAATGCAAAAGCCGATGCTGAAGGCCGATGCGAAGTTGATGCTAACACAAGAATGGGTGCTTGCAAGATAATGCGATGCTGATGATAATGCTGAAAGAAATATGACAAAAACAAAGAAATCTTGTGCACTGATTGGGATCAGTGGTAGGAAAATGATAAGTTGTTGTACTCATCAACCGGATTATTGAGGTTATTAACCTAAGAGACGAGATATGACAAGTCAAACAAGTCTTGTCATCCCGACCGCCAGACAGCGTGAAAAAAAGAAGGCCCTGCCCACACAGACCAAGGGCTAACGAAGAGATTTCGCGCCCGCGAAAACTCGGAAGAGAAAATACCTTGACTGCCCGATTAGAGGGTCAAACAACTGGATTTCGCGCCCACGAAAACCCAGAAGAGAAAGGATAAGGACCTTGACCGCCTGGTCAAAAGTCAAACAACTGGATTTCCTACCCGGGGAAATCCAAGAGAGGGGCTAGGACCTTGACCATCTAGTCAAAAGGTCAAGCCACAGGATTTCCTGCTCAAGGAAATTCGAGAGAAGGGCTAGAACCTTGACCATAATGTCAAAAGGTCAAGCCACAGGATTTCCTGCCCAAGGAAATCCAAGAGAGGGGCTAAGACCTTGACCATCTGGTCAAAAGGTCAAACCACAGGATTTCCTGCCTAAGGAAATCCGAGAAACTAAGGGCTTTGACCGCCTGGTTAAAGTCAATCAGCTGGATTCTGCGCACGCGAAAGTCCAAGAGAGGCAAAGGACATTTGACCGCCTGGTCAAAGATCAGCAAACTAGATTTCGCACCTGCGAAAATCCAAATGGGGCACATGACCTTGACCGCCCGGTCAAAGATTAGCAAATTGGATTTCACGTCCTCGAAAATCCAAGAAGGGGCAAATGATGTTGACCGCTCGGTCAAAGTCAACAAGCTGGATTTCGCATCTGCGAAAATCCAAGAAGGGGCAAATGACCTTGATCGCCTGGTCAAAGTCAATAAGCTGGATTTCGTGCCTGTGAAAAACCAAGAAGGGCAAATGACGTTGACCGCCCAGTCAAAGTCAAGAAGTTGGATTTTGCACCCGCGAAAATCCAAGAGAAGGACAAATGACGTTAACCGCCTGGTCAAAGTCAACAAGTTGGATTTCGCAACCACGAAAATCCAAGAAGGGCAAATGACGTTGACCGCCCGGTCAAAGTCAACAAGCTGGATTCCGCGCCCGCAAAAATCTAAAAGGGGCAAATGACGTTGATCGCCCGATCAAAGTCAACAAGTTGGATTTCGCACCCGTAAAAATCCATGAAGGGCAAATGACGTTGACCGCTCGGTCGAAGTCAACAAGCTTGATCTGAATTCTGCGCCCGCGAAAATCTAAAAGGGGCAAATGACGTTGACCGCCCAGTCAAAGTCAGCATGCTAGATTCCGCGCCTGCGAAAATCTAAAATGTGCAAATGACATTGACCGCTTGGTCAAAGTCAACCAACTGGATTCCGCGTCCGTGAAAATCCATGAGAAGCAAATGACATTGACCGCCCGGTTAAAGTCAGCAAGCTGGATTCCGCGCCCGCGAAAACCCAAAACGGGCAAATGACTTTGACCGCCTGGTCAGAGTCGACAAGCTGGATTCCGCGCCCGCGAAAATCCAAAAGGGGCAAATGACATTGACCGCCCGGTCAAAATCAGCGAGCTGGACTCCGCGCCTGCGAAAATTCAAAGGGGGCAAATGACGTTGACCGCTCGGTCAAAGTCAACAAGCTGGATTCCGCACCTGCGAAAATCCAAAAGGGGCAAATGACATTGTCCGCCTGATCAAAGTCAACCAGCTGGATTCCGCGCCCGCGAAAATCCAAGAGGAGGATATAACCCTGATCGTCCAGTCAAAGGTCGTCTCTGACCGTCCGATCAGATGAGAAGGAAAAGGATCTCGTGCCCGTGAGAATCCAAAACAAAAGAGGAAGTGACCTTGACTGCCCGATCAAAGGTCGACTCTGACTGCCTTGTCAGAAGCCAAGAAAAATGATTCGCTCCCGCGAGAAAAAGGAAAAGAATAGAAATGACCTTGACCGCCCAGTCAAAGGTCGACTCTGACTGCCCAGTCTGTAGCCAAGGAAAAGGATTTTGCTCTCGTGAGAATCCAAGAAAAGCAAAGGAAAGGACCTTGACCGCCTGGTCATTGGTCAAACAAAAGGATTTCGCGCCGCGAAAATCCTAAGAAAGCAGAGGAAAAATGACCTTGACCGCCTGGTCAAAGGTCAAACAAGAGGATTTCGCGCTCGCCAAAATACAAGGAAAGCGAAGGAAAAGAACCTTGACCACTCGATCAAAGGTCAAACAAGAGGATTTCGTGCTCGCGAAAATCCAAGGAAAAACGGGATAGAAGGATCTCGTCCACCCGGAGCGAGAACCTGGAAAAACAAAAGCGATAATCCTTAGATTGTCCCCTAGGACGGAAACCGTCTCAGATGCAATCTGGCAGGCAAAACTGCTTGCTGCTGGCTCTATGACATGGAAGCTGGTGTTCTCGCTGAGATGCATGTGCAATATCCTCCTTTGCTGGAGTGCTGGCTTTGCTGCGGGTTTCGCAAAATGTTGGGGCATATCCGTAACTGGGCATATCTGGTTGTTGTATAGCTAACTTCCTGATATGACAAACTTCTGATTGCTGTGTTGTTGTAGTGCTATTATATTTGATATTCTGCTGGGTGCTTTGTAGACTTCTGTTCAAATGTGATATGTCGCACCCTTTGCGGGCTATTCTGCATACTTCACAATCTCAAGGGTTTTCTGCAAATTTGCCCATCAGAACTTGAAGACTTGTGCATTCATTTTCTTGGCATTTCTTTTTGCCTTTTGCAGACTACAAAGTGCGGAGGACAACATTGCAATTCCTGCAGCCATTCTGTGCTTTAAGATACTTGTACTGCTCGTATGTGATAGAGCGCATTGGATAACTGTCATATCTGCTAGCCCATGTGCCGTACAGGGATATCCAACCATGGTGACACCTAAGCATTGTTCTGATATTCTGCAAATATGGTTTGGTGTATTAATTGCTGAGGACCGTGAGCAACCGCAGGTGTGGGGCATGTCCTCTTCATTATTGAATATTGCCATGGTTGAAATGAACTAGCGACTTGTTATACACTGTGGCAGGATTCTGGAAATCCATTTTCCTTGCTTTTTACTCTTGCCTTGGAAGATGTCCGCCAGACCTGCGGGCTATTGCTATGCATGCCACCAGCTTGTTTAATGTGTCGTGACGGCCATGCTTCTGTGAATTGACAGGCCTATCCAGAAGTGCTTGAGAAGCCTCATCTGCATGCTCCCAATAATAGTACTGTCCCCATAATCTTCTTGACTTAGAAAGGCAGCTGACATGTCCCTAGTCAAAGACCTAACTCCAACCAAAAAGCAGTTAACATGTCCCTGGTTGAAGATCCCTTTTTGCCAAAATTCCAACTCAAAAGGCAGCTGGCATGTCCTTGGTCGGAACGCAAACAAACGCCTTGCAAAGTGATGCAAAATGCAAATGTGGTGAACTCACCAATGCTTAATGTCAAATGATTTATGCAAGATTTTAAAAGATGGAAGCAAGATTTATGCATGGTTGATAGAAGATATGCCCTCAGCGTCGAGGAAGCCTTCATTGCCTACTACAAAGAATTAGATTGTGTCCTCGACTCACTTGGTGCTACTTGGATTCCTGGGTTTATGGTGGCTCTCACTCAACCAATTGATTTCTGGGGTAAAATGGGCTCCATGCCAAATTCCTAAGGCCCTACACCTACTTTTTTAATAATTCATTTTCTTTTTTTTTCTCCCTCAAAGGCATGTTAACTTACCTTATCCCTTACTTGGAGGTTATAAACACCTAGGTTGAGGGGTGGTTTCTCTTTTAGTTTGATATAAAAGGGGTGGCTAGTCCCTTTGAACATGTGGGCTTGGTAGGTGTATGCTTCAACTCCTCTCCAAGTTATGTGATAGGGATAGAGTCGTCCTACATGCCTCTCTCATTGGAGCCTACTTCTGTCTGCAACTTCTATCTTCTTATTTCTTTTATGCTCCAAAGTCTATGTTGTTTCTTTTTTATTGGCTCGCATTCTCACTTTCATCCTAGCATTTTGTCTCCCTCTGGAGGTATAGATCCCATAAGAATTTGTACATTTCACCCACTTTCCCATAGATAGTCACTCCCTCACTTCCTAGGTCACACAGGTAGTAACATGTGAGGAGGATCAAACTCTTCCTCAGCAGGCAAGCTTCCGATTTTCCTCATTGGGCAACGGTTATGCCAATGTTCATATTATAATTACAATGCAAAACGAAAGGAAGATACAATGCATATGATGCGATTTAGGTGTCTAGATGCAGTGAGCAAAAAACATAGAGATGCATGACCTTCAATGGAATGCTTTGCAAGGCTTGGGAGTGGCCGACGATCACTGGTAGTACTTCCAGTTAGGAGATGCTAATGGGCGACGACCATTAGTCCAGTGAAGGCTTTCTTCGAGTCTTGAAGGACCATAGTTGAAGCTCGGGCCTAGTGATTCAGGGTGCGGTGGTGAAACAACTGTTTTCCCTTCCTTGCTGCTATCGTGCTCTGCTAAGTCTCCTGCGAGCACCTTTGATTGTTCTTGGAATAAAAACGTCTAGATCTCCAAGTTGTTCAGGCTCTCTGTGTTTGCTTTTTGAGCTAGATCTGGTACAGCTGTTGCTTGATGCACCGCTAACTGTTCTAAATGACTGAGCTGTTGGTGACTATGGTATTGAGGTTGTGACCAAACTCTGGTTTGGATTCAATACGCCTGCACTGGTAAAGTGAGTTAAATCGCGGGAAATGATCGTTTTTGGGGACTTACCTGAGCATGGAGATCTCCTCCGTTGGTGCTAACGCTTGTATCCCAAATCTTTGTGCTCTCTTCGTTCTTCTGCCTTGATCGGCTCGGCAGTTCCTTAGCCATATCGCCCACGGGATTCCTTTCTCATACCCTAGTTGCGACCCAAATTTTCGACCACTAGACAAGGGACAAGGGTTGTTGTGAACGGCCAAGTGGCTGACAGACTCAAGAGCGGGAACGAGATTAACTGGCTCAAATCGGTTGACACGATATAGAAAACCAAAAGTGTTGAAGCAAAGATTGCCTCAACGGTAGGACGAAACAAACTAAAGATTCCTCGGAACCATCGAGGAAGGATAAATACAACTGGTATAAAAAGGGAATATACAATAAGATTGGTACGACAAATAAAAGATCAGACAGAATCAACGAGAAAGATGGAATTGACTCTCGAGGGGCCTGCTGCTCCTGGGTCTGAATGCTGGGGTAATGGTTGGCTAACTATGCTGGGTTGTGCCAGTGGTGCTTGTGCAGCTGCTGATATGGGCACAGGGCCTACCTCTTGTGAGTTAATCACAATGACCTTTTGGTCAATCAAATCCTGGATTGCGTTCCTTAGTGTAAGACAATTATCCGTCGAGTGACCTATGACCCGATGGAAATTGCAGAACGCATTCGCATTATACCAGGCAGGAAGCCAACTTGGTGGCTGGCGCACCTCAGGCAGCCTCAGGAGGGATGCGACTTTAGGGAATACCATGCTCAACGGTTCCACAAAAGGGGTAAAGTGGCGCCTGTCACGGCGTTGCCGCCTTGACTGCGGATGTGCCAATGGTGGGCGCATCATCACCTGAGGGGGAGGATAAACTGGCGTGGCAGTGGGAGTGATGTGTTATGCATGTTGTGCTCTAGGTGTAGGCGTGGGTGCATGAACTAATTGATGCTGAGGGGGCGGATGGACATTCGCCGATGCAGCAGGATATCTAATGTAAGAAACTGTATCCTTGGAGGGATCCTACCTCCTAGGTGGATTGGTACTGTGGTTGTCGTTGTTGTTGCTGCTGCTAGCGCCACTATGTGAGGAAGTGACTCGCTTGGAAAATGCAGAGAGTACTGGAAAACTGCCGCCGCGCAGTGAACTCTCAACACAAGCGCCCGCCCGGAGCAGTGCAGAAAAAGTGGTGATTGACTGAATGCTGAGCAGAGCCTCGACTGCTGGCTGTGCTCTTTGAATCACGATCTTGATAGACTCCTCGTCGGAGGGCCTATCTTTGACCTGCGAAGCCAAGGAGCGCCATCGTCCAACTTACTCACCAAATGTTTCTTGGAGTCTCTGCTTGATAGCGACTAAGTCCTCTCGCTTTGGGACTAAGTCGTGATTGAAGGAATACTGTTCCAGGAATGCCTACGTAAGGTCGTCCCAAGTCTTGATGGTGGCCATGTTGAGGGAAATGAATCACTTCAACGTGGGTCCCGTGAGACTCTTCTGGAACAGACGGATTAACAACCTCTCGTCAGCCTGAAGCTGAGTGAGGTCTCCGTAACAGGCTTTGAGGTGGGCAATTCGACAACCCCTACCATTGTATTTTTTAAATTCTAGAATATAAAAATTCGGGGGGAGAGTCGCCTCTGCGAAATAACAAAGGTCCCGAAACTGGTAGGACTGGCGGTCCCCACCTTGCACTTGCCGGAGAGTGCGTTCGAGATCATTTACTCTCGCGAGGAGAGCATCTGGAGCTACTGCAGCTGTGGACTGTGCAGTAGAGGCGGGTGTTGCGTACACTCATGGGTAACTCCTAGGAATGCAAGGAGCCATGTAGACGAAAAGCCTGGAAGATTCCATGGCATATTCGTTGGTAGAGGTAACAGCCATGGGAGGTGGAAAGCCAGCAGCCAGCAGTCTGCGAAATGGCTGCGCGCCAGCTTGGTGCACCAGCTTGGTGAGCCAGAGAGGTGCGCTAGCTTGGTGCTCCAACTAAGTGTGCCACTTATGTGCCCCTGCTTGGTGCTCTAACTAGGTGTGCTAGTTAGGTGCTCTCTCCTACTTGTCTGGATTTCTAGTTGGGCTGTGGGCCTACTATAGGTTGTGATTTGGTTCAAGGGTTAGCCACATCCAAAGAAACAACTGGAAAGCTCATCTATGAGTCATCTCAAAATCGGGGTGTCTACTAATACCACTAAGCTCAATTGCCAATTTCCCAACACAAGGCCCGATAACACAATCTCCTGCTCCATACCTTGCTACACTGGGCTATCCTTTCTCTGTCCAGCAAGCTACGTGGACCCCACCAAGTTATCACTCACATCATTATCTAGGGGCAATCCCATCTTGTTCTACCCCATCTTATACAATGGCTCAACCCTCCTTCCCTCCTCAACATGGTACCCCATTGTAACAATAATTTCAATAAACCCAAGGGTACTAAGGCTAGTGGCAGTCAGTCACTCCAGGGTTGGATGTTAAAAAGATGATATTAGAAGCACTAGCGGAAGCAGGGGTTACATCTAGGGCACTGGTTGGTTTTGACACGTCAAGGTTCCCATGCTTCACTCTGTCGCTCGGATTCAAGTTACCAAGGACACCTAAGTATGATGGGATAGGCGATCCAAGAAGTCATCTAGCCACATTCACCATGGATGTCTTGCCCTATCAACATGATAATGGGTTCACCATATACCTTTTCTTCAAGAGCTTGGAAGGAAAAGCGCTAAGATGGTTTAACAAGCTTACAACATATGACCTCAGCGACTTCAAACTTGTGTTGGAAAAGTTCCTACAGCAATAGGTCCATTGTATCCAATACAAGCCTTCCATTGCGGAGCTCCTCGCTAAAAAGATGAAACCAAAAGAAGACTTTGCCTCCTTCGCGAGCAAATGGAGGGATATGGCTGCTAGATGAAAATGTTGTATCCCCGAAGAGCAAGTGGTTGATGTCATCACCCGAAATACAATTGTTGCACTGAGAGCGAGTCTACTGATGGGCGACTTCAACACATACTCGTGAAAAGATGAAACCAAAAGAAGAGTTCGCCTCCTTCACAAGCAAATGGAAAGATATGACTACCAGATCAGAATGTTGTATCCCCGAAGAGCAAGTGGTTGAAGTCATCACCCGTAATACAACTGGTGCACTGAGA
>JAMKQA010028116.1:0-10954 GCA_024699735.1 Posidonia australis
GTTTAGTAGTTGCATAAGGACTAAATTTTGATTAAATATAGTTATTGATATCTTTTGTATGCAATTAATATTAAATTACAAAAAGTTGTAAAAGTTACTTTGAAATTGATAATTCTCTATTCACCCCCCCTCTAGAGAGGCCTTTCGATCCAACAAAAACCTCAAGTACGGTCCTATTGGCCACAAACTACAAATACACTTAGTTGTGTTGCTTTGTACCAAGCAACCAACTTTAGCCACAGGCATCCACGCTGCACTACCACAAATAAGCCATCGTGCGAGGAGCAAGTCTGTCACAGGCTCCTTCTACCTAAAGGACCCTTAAAGAGCTAACTCCACCTAGGAAAGTTATCTTATCGCTAAGGACGATACTAGAAGCAGAGCACATGCACTACCAGCACTAGCCAACACCATAAGGTCTGCCTTCTAGGCATCCTCCACTCAGTACCTAAACAGTGGAAGTGTTATACCTCCACACTAGATAGTGCCTTAAGTTTCGCTATCTAGAGACAATTGGAGTATCATACCTCTAGATCTAGATGACATGTCAACCCATAGACCTCAACCTCGGCCTCGTGAATGATAGTCCAAGAGTTTCATATTTCTAGGACTTGACAAATTCTAGTCTACAGTATCTTAGTTTCCAACCTTAACTTGGGTAATACGCTCGACCAGCCTAGAATGTTGTCACATTCTTTGGTTCAACAACACAGCCCACGGTATCTTGGTCCACACATAAAAGTCATGGAAAACTATTTTCTAAATAACATTTCTATTTCACAGAAATCTTTTTCAAACCATTTTTATATATATCCAAGATCTCTACAAAACTTGTCCATCATGCGTCTACAATAGACCACCACTGATGGCCCACAAAACACCACACTATGATCATATAAAACTACTAAGGAAAATTCTCCAGAAATCTTCTTTAAAGCAGCTCAAAGGCCTGATTTGGTGCATCAAAATGGATCAGTCAATTGAACATAGGCTTACGACACTAGTTCGATAGACCGGAAACCAAATGGTTGCCTGAAATCCCCTAATTCGGCTGTTCGAAAAGGAACTGTCGACCAAACCAAGTGCTCTGTCAATGCCTAAGACCCAGATCGATAGACTGAATGAATTCGGTCAATCGGACCAAGGGTCAAGGGGACATTTTTGAAGCCAAAACGGCACACTGAACGAAAACGGTACGTTGATTTTTGTGTTTCTAGAAAAATGGCCCGAGCCCTAACCCATCACTTCGCTCAAATGGGAGTGAGGGGTAGTCGTATCACAATCAATCAAAAAATCCATGAAAAATCAAGAAACATAGGCACTCAAATCTACAACAGGTCCATACAAGAATCACTACGATCCATCAATTGTAGCTCGAGATATAAAATTTGAAAGCCAAAGAGCACAAAAATGAGCCCCGTAACCCAACATGCATTAAATGGTCATAAATTCACCATAAATGCTCAATAAATTCACATAAATTCAAGGAATCATTAATACACCTAGATTTCATATAATCCTAAGCATTTATTACATTTTACATAATTCTGAAGAGAAGGGATGGGATGCGCACTTGAGACTACCACTACCCAACTTCAACCGACCTCAATCTCTCTGACGATCATCAACCTCTGACTGTCCTCACGATCTCCATGAGCTCGTCGCCCCTTTGAAAAGAAGTTTGGAGCTCCACTGGTTGATCCAAACTCCGATGCTTTGCTCTCACTCTCATTCGCGCATGCACGGGATAGGGGAAGAAGAAGAAGAAGAAGAAGAAGAAGAAAAAGAAGAAGAAGAAGAGAAGAGAAGATAAAGGGGAAAGGAAGGAGGAGGGAAGGAGGATGGAGGAAAAGAGGAGGAGGAGTGGGGTGGGGAGAGCGGTGAGTGTTGGACAAGGAAGAGGATGTAGGATCAAGTGGCTTCTCTAGAGGGGGGGGTGAATAGAGAATTTTAATTTTTAATATTTACTTTCCCAATTTTAGGTACAAGTTAATCAAAATGAAGTATGTTACTAAAGTAAACAAGAAACTATAGTACAATCATATAAAATTGAGGTTAAGACTAATTCATGCACATGAAGGAAATGAGAGACATTGAATACACAGACAATTTATAGTGGTTCGGCCAAAAACCCCAGCTTAGTCCACTTCTCAAGACCTTCTTGAGATTTTTCTCTTATACTAGAGTGATAAAACACTTACTTACGTTGGCTATCTCACCAACCCAATCCTTGCTCCTTCCACTTCTCGTTCCCTGAGAAGCTAGAGCCTCCTTTTGTAGCTTTACAACAAATTGCCTTCCCTTTCACAGAGCGATTCCACATAAAGATTACAATATCGACTTATGAAGAGAATGTAGGACAGAGTTTGAGCACAGTATTCGAGAGTTACAAGTATATAGAAGAGATGTGTATCTATCAAGGCTTGTAGAGGTCCTATTTATAGCCAAAGGACCATCAAAAGATGTGTCTAACAACTAGAAAATGGTCATAAACGACTAGTCTATCGGTATGCCGTTTTGACCTCTGGAATGCCATTTATGTCTTCAATCAGCAACTCTCGGGCAATTCGATATGCTGGAATTCTTTTGGTATGTCGAATTCTCCTGATATGGTATACCGTTTTAGTATGGTATGCCATTTTATCTTCAACTTTTTCTTCACAATCTTTTTCAGAGTTCCGTTGCTTGTGCCGATTTTTCCTGCTTTGGTATGTCGTTTCGCTCCGGTATGCCCTTTTTGATTCTTCATCTTTGATTCGGAGTTCCATTTTGTGTACCGATTTCTCCTGTTTTGATATACCGATTTTCCTCCGGTACGTCGATTTTGATACATCATCTTTGATACAAGCAAATTACTAAGTACATCCATATATATTTATTTACAACATTTTTCATAAGATTTACATGACTCAAATAATTACAATTTTGCAATCTTATTTTTCTTTCATGAAAATATACAAAAGATTCATTAGTCCTAGTTTAATCATCAAAACAAAGTATATTTCTAACAATCTCCTCCTTTTTGATGATGACAAAATTAAAAGATCAAATATGAGTTCTAATTATACAGGATAAGAATTTTCAATAACCTCCTCCTTAAACTAGGCTCCCTTTATGAATTTTTTTTAATTTTCTAATCATATTGATAATTCATATACATTATATTTCTCCAACTTTATAAGTTTTCTAATCACATATTGAATTCATATATACTTTATATTCTCCCTCTTTTTGTCATAATCGAAAAGATATGATATGTTATGAATAGCTCTTCCCCCTTTGAGCAATAACCAATATATATAGAAATAAAGACAAACATCAAAACAAAGATAAAGTCATTAATAATCCAAATAAATTACACAAAATGTCCAAACGCAAAATGTAAAGAACTAATGATGTTACAACAATAAATTTAAGGAGATGGAGGATTGATGTGTTCAAGAATATCCTGGTGATATTCTTGAAGAGTGTCTTGATACGTCTCAGCTCTGTCACTGAGTTTCCGTATGCTTTCCATATATTCTTGATGTCGTTGATTTTGTTGAAGCATCAAATCAGAGATCAGCTTTTGTTGTTCCATCATTTGCTTTTGGTGAAGATACATCTCGAACATTTGTTGTTGAAGTGAATCCAATTTCTTAGATAAACTGGATTTTTCTTTTGCTTCTTCGTTAGAATTGTTATCTTCGTCTCGTGCTTGAGTTCTTTGTGGCACAGAAGAGGAACCCTCAGGAAGATTTCTAATTTTACTATGAAGCTCAATAGATCGTTCCATCTTAGCCACGACTTGGGTTCCTAAAGGCTTAGATTTGACAGGTAGGCTTGGTTCATCATCAAGGGGAATGTCGTAATTTTCAAACAAATAAGTAAGAGGAGGACCCAAAAATAATTTAGTTTTGACATGAGTGATGCAGTGAAAAATCACTTGACCCCAATTAATTGGAATTTGTTTGACAATGGCATAGATCGCCTTACAAGTAAGCTCACTTAACTCATCTTGGTGGCCTTTCTTTTGGACTAGATTGGCGGCCACAATATAGGCGATAATACGTGATTGCTTTGTGAGTTGTTTAATCTTACTGGGTTTGAAAGTGCTCCTACGGTTCAAGGATATAGCTTTATTGATTTCAGAATAGGACCAATCTAACTCATAAATAGATAACGTGATGTCGGTCCCTGAAGATGGGATTTTAAATAATTGACCTAGTAAAACATCATTAAAATCTATAGTATTGCTGCAAATATAAGAATGAGCTAAGGAGTAAGAATAGGTCATGTTGGCATAGAATTAAGAAACTAGGTTAGGATAGTACATTCTATCACCTATGGAACTTAAAAACGGGGTTAAACCTTGGAACTCAAATAGAGTCTTGATGGAATCTAGTTCATTGAAAACTATTGTTCTTCCAGTGAGTACCTCTTTGTTGGCAAACCTTTCACGGTGAGCTTGCTCGACCTTATTGTCGACGAACTGGTATTTCTGAGAGTAGCTATCGGAAGCCCTTGGTGTCTCTTCCGATTGCTTCCGTTTTCCTCGAGAAGCAAGCATCTTCTTAGGGGCCATCCTCAACAAGGGTGATAAAATTGTAGAGAAGAGGAGAGGAAGGGTCAGAGAGGGTGTATTAGACCAGAGGTGAGGAGATTCTCGGATGGGAAGGAAAGGGAGTGGTGTCGGTGGAGAGAATCGGTCAGCCAAAAATTGAAAGAAGTAAAAATAAACCCTAGGTTTTGGGTTTAAAAATAGGATTCGCTATGAATTCAGTATACTGAAAAAATGATTGGTATGCTGAAATCAGTTACAGGGGATTTCGGAACATTCTTCAGTACATGCATCGATGTGTCGAAAAATAGTGACTCAGGGGATTTCGGTATACCAGATATTTTCGGTATGCAAAAGAATCTGTTCAGAGAAATTTGTCAAAAAATCGAGATACCGTTCCATTTCGGTATGCCGATCCAGTAATTTTCGGTAGATACCTTCAATATTCCGAAAAGCCTTAGAGAATATATTTTCATGTTATATCTGATATTTTACAAATACCTAGATCTCTTCTAATTTTAATAAATTGTTGTTCATCAAGAGGTTTAGTAAAAATATCTGTCAATTATTCCTTAGTAGAAATAAATTCTAACTTAATGTTATTCTTAAGGGCATTGTTTATTAAGAAATGATGTTTTACTTTTATATGTTTAGTTCTAGAGTGATGAACTGGATTTTTAGGTAAATTGATTGCACTTGTATTGTCACAAAATATTGGAGTTGTTGATAAAATTATATTAAAGTCTCTTAGGATTTGTTTCATCCATAGAATTTGGACATAACAATAACTAACTACAATATTTTCAACCTCCATTGTTGAAAGTGCAACACTATTTTGTTTCTTACTGAACCAAGAGACTAAAGAGTGTCCTAGAAATTGACAAGTTCCACTGTTACTTTTTCTATCAATTCTACATCCCGCATAATCAACATCACTATATCCTATAAGATTTAAGCTAGTGTTTCTAGGATAATATAGCCCAAAATCAATTGACCCTTGAAGATATCTTAGAATTCTTTTAATAGCTTCAAGTGTGATTCCATAGGTGAAGCTTGAAATCTTGCACACAAGCATACACTAAACATTATATCAGGTCTACGTGCTGTTAAATACAAAAGAGATACAATCATTCTCGTATATAATTTTTGATCTACCTTTTGTCCATTCTCATCCTTTTCTAACTTAGTGGAGGTGCTTATAGGTGTCCTAGCTATTTTGCTTCGATCCATTCCAAATTTCTTCAATAACTCCCTAGTGTATTTTTCTTGGTTTATAAATATTTTGTCGTTAGTTTGCTTTATTTGTAACCCAAGAAAGAATGTCAGTTCTTCCATCATACTCATTTCAAATTCTTTTTGCATAACCATGGAAAAATCTTTTCATAGATTTTCATTTGTTGATCCAAAATTGATATCATCCACATATACTTGGATAATTAGAATGTCATTTTCTAACCTTTTTATGAACAACGTAGAGTCAATAACACCAATCGAAAACTTTTGATTAAGCAAAAATTTCTTTAATCTTTCATACCAAGCCCTAGGTGCTTGCTTGAGTCCATAAAGTGCTTTGTTTAATTTGTAAACATGATCCGATTGAGTTCATTTTCAAATCTAGGGGTTGTTTGACATACACTTCTTCAATAAATACATTTAGAATGACACTTTTCACATCCATTTGAAATAATTTAAACCCTAGGTGACTAGCATATGCTAACAACATCCTAATGGACTCTAATCTAGCTACATGAGCATAGGTTTCATCAAAATCAATGCCCTCCTCTTGATTATAACCTTGAGCTACTAGCCTAGCCTTATTTCTAACTACTTTCCCAAATTCATCTAATTTATTTCTAAAAATCCATTTTGTTCCAATAACTTGTTTATTCTCGGGTTTTGAAACCAACTCCCAAACATTGTTTATTTCAAATTGATTTAACTCCTTATGCATGGCATTTACCCAATAGTTATCATCACAAGCTTCAGTTACATTTTTGGGTTCAATGGATGATACAAAAGCATAAGTTGCACAACTATGGTCGAGATTGGATCGTGTTTGGATTCCTTTGGACACTTCACCTATGATGAGTTCCTTGGGATGTCCATATACGTACTGCCAATCTTTATGACTGGGTTGCTCATCATTAAGTTTTAATTCCTTAGTTTGGTTTTCTAATGTGTTTACATTTACCTCTTGATCATGATCAATTTCTATGTTTATTGCCTTAGTTTCAGTATTTTCTTCAAAATTTACATGCATTGATTCTTCTATTATTAATGTTCTTTTATTATAAATTCTATAAGCCTTGCTCCTAGAGGAATATCTAAGGAATATTCTCTCATTAGCTTTGGGATCAAACTTATCTAAATTGTCCTTAGTGTTTAAGATAAAACATTTGCATCTAAAAATTTTAAAGTAAGAAATTCTAGGGGTTTTGCAAAACAAAAGTTCAAATGATGTTTTATTCAAAATCGGTCGAATTAAAACTCGATTTAAAATATAGCAAGTAGTATTCACGGCTTTGGCCCAAAAGTACTTAGGAAAATTTCTTTCACAAAGCATGGTCCTAGCCATTTCTTGAAGAGTTCTATTTTTTCTTTCTACAACTCCATTTTGTTGAGGGGTTCTTGAAGAAGAAAAGCAATATTCAAAACCATTTATTTCACAAAAAACTTTTAAACTCGTTATTTTCAAACTCCCTTCCATGATCACTTCTTATTTTAATGATTTTTAACCCTTTTTCGTTTTGAACCCTCTTGTAAAACTTTTGAAATTCAATGAAAACATCATTTTTGTTTGCTAAGAAGATAACCCAAGTAAAGCGTGAAAAAATCATTGATAATAACAAAAACATATCTTTTACCCCCTAGACTTAGTGTTCTACTTGGTTCAAATAAATCCATATGAATCAATTCTAGTGGTTTGGAAGTAGAAACTATATCTTTAATTTTGAAAGATGATTTGATTTGTTTTCCAAACTGACATGCATCACATAGTTTATCCTTTTTGAAATCAATTTTTGGCAGCCCTATCGCAAGTTCACTTTTGGATAATTTTGAAAGTTGTCCCATATTGGCATGGCCAAGTCTTTTATGTCATAACCAATGTTCGTCATTTGAAGATGCAAGACAAGATAGAGTCATATCAGGTTTGTGTGAGATTTTTATTTTATACACATTATTTTTCCTCTTTCCAATAAATATTATTTCGTTAGTTTTAGTATCTATTATTGTGTATTCACGTTTATCAAACATTACTTTATACCCTATATCACACAATTGGCTTATACTAATCAGGTTATGTTTAAGATCATCTACAAGTAGAACATTTTCAATAGAGGGATTACAAGAGTTACCTTCCTTTTGCATTATCACCAAATGTGACGACTCCGTCTTCTTTGGTGCTCAATGTACATAAGAATTTATGATCTCCTATCATATGGTGGGAGCATCCACTGTCTAAGATCCACTTGGAGTTCATGATTTTCCTACATCATAGGATGCCAGCAAGGTCTTAGGTACCCACATCATTTTTGGTTTCCTTTTTAAACCATTTATTTTAGTTTGATTGTTGTCAACCCATTTTGACTGCCTTTTTACAACAAAGATGTATGTTTTGTTTGTAGTTGCTTTTATAAAACCATTTTCATAAGGAATGTTATTAAATTTTGAATATACAATTCTATGTTTGTTCAATGAATGTCTTTGACTTGAGAGGAGTTTATCTAGGTTTTCTTTTCCTTTTGTGAATTTGGTTACAATGTTAAGTAAGTCATTACTATTGATTTTTAATGTTGTAATATCTTTTTCTAAATTTTTTATGTTATATTTCATATGATTGATTTCTTGCTTTAGTTCAATATTTTTCTGATTGAGTTCATCATTTTCATCAAGCAAAATTTTACCTTCGCTAATGAGTTTCTCATTTTTATTTGTAAGTTTTTTTATGTTTTGGTTTTGACTTCTGTTTATGACTTTTAGACTCTTGTATTTTTCATATAATTCGTTAAAAGCTTCCAGGAGTTCCTCCATGTTAATGTCTTCCATGTTAAGGGAAGAGCTAATCTCACTAGCTTGTGCCATGAAGCACATGTTGGCTTTTTCACTTTCAGAGGTAGAGTCCTCATCAGAAGATGAGTCACTCTCATCCCACGTGGCTTGGAGGGCTTTCTTCTTGATGAGTCTTTCATTCTTTTTATTAATTTTCATCCTTAAAAGTGGACATTCTCTTTTGAGATGTCCTGGTTTATTACATTTAAAGCATAGGGGTAGATCATCTTTTTCTTTGCTTTTATCTTGATATTTATTTAATTTCTTCTGAAATCTTCCTCTCTTAATGAATTTCTTAAATTTTCTAGTAAATAGGGCAATGTCTTCATTTTCATCTTCAGATTCTTTTGAATCTGAAGTAACTTTTAGTGTTATATTCACTTTCATTAAATTCAAAGTGGACCTCATATGAAGTCAGGTTTCCTATTAGGTCTTCTAGGGAATATGTAGATAAGTCCTTAGCTTCTTCTATAACAGTGGTCTTCTTTTCCCATTCGAGGTTAAGAGACCAAAGGATTTTCCTCACTAATTCACTTTGAGAATAATCCTTGCCAAGGGATTGTAGGTTATTAGTTATTTCATTAAATTTGGTGAACATTTCACTTATAGGTTCATTATCTTTCATTTTAAATAATTCAAATTTGTGAACAAGCATGTTTATTTTTATTTTTTTAACTTGGTTAGTTCCTTCATGTGTGACTTTTAAAATATGTCATGCTTCATGGGAACTCTTGCAGTTTGAAATCCTATTGAATTGTTCCTTACTAACAGCACAAAATAAAATGTTTAATCCTTTAACATCTAATTGTGCTAAAAGGTTTTCTTCATTACTCCATTCTCTAAATGATGTGGAGCTCAAAGTAAAGTCATTTACTACTACATCCCATAATTCAAAGTTTATTGATTTCAGATATATGATCATCTTACATTTCCAATAACCATAATTTATTCCATCAAAAAATGGTGGTCTATTAATGCTTTGTCCCTCTACAATATTATTGTTAAATGATGAAGAAGTCATATATTCTAGTAGATAATTAATATAACTCTAGAAAAACCTCGTTCTGATAACAATTATAGGATCGAGTGGCTTCTCTAGAGGGGGTGAATAGAGGATTTTAATTTTTAATATTTACTTTCCCAATTTTAGGTACAAGTTAAGCAAAATGAAGTATGTTACTAAAGTAAACAAGAAACTATAGCACAATCATATAAATTTGATGTTAAGACTAATTCATGCACATGAAGGAGATGAAAGACATTGAATACACAGACAATTTATAGTGGTTCGGCCAAAAACCCCGACTTAGTCCACTCCTCAAGATCCTCTTGAGATTTTTCCTTTATACTAGAGTGATAAAACACTTACTTGGGTTGGCTATCCCACCAACCCAATCCTTGCTCCTTCCATTTCTCGTTCCCATAGAAGCTAGAGCCTCTTTTTGTAACTTTACAACAAATTACCTTCCCTTTCATAGAGCACTTTCACATAAAGATTACAATATCGGCTTGTGAAGAGAATGTAGGACAGAGTTTGAGCACAGTATTCAAGAGTTACAAGTATATAGAAGAGATGTGTATCTATCAAGGCTTGTAGAGGTCCTATTTATAGCCAAAGGACTATCAAAAGATGTGTCTAATGACTAGAAAATGGTCATAAACGATTAGTCTATCGGAATGCCATTTTGACCTCCGGAATGCCATTTATGTCTTCAATCAGCAACTCTTGGGCAATTCGATATGCTGGAATTCTTTTGGTATGCCGAATTCTCTTGATATGGTATACCATTTTAGTACGGTATGTCGTTTTAATCTTCAGCTTTATCTTCACAATCTTTTTCGGAGTTCCGTTGCTTGTGCCGATTTTTCCTACTTCGGTATGCCATTTCGCTCCGGTATGCCTTTTTTGATTCTTTATCTTTGATTCGAAGTTCCGTTTTGTGTACCGATTTCTCCTATTTTGGTATACCGATTTTACTCCGGTATGCCGATTTTGATACATTATCTTTGATACAACCAAATTGCTAAGTACATCTTTATATTTTTATTTACAACATTTTTCATAAGATTTACATGACTCAAATAATTACAATTCTGCAACCTTATTTTTCTTTCACAAAAATATACAAAAAATTCATTAGTCCAAGTTTAATCATCAAAACAAAGTATATTTCTAACAGAGGAGAGGTGATGGGAAAGAAGAAGTGTAACACCTGTAAAATTCATTTTGTAATTATTTACATTTTATGAATTTTATTTCCTGGACAGGTGTTACTGTTCCGAGGCCCATTGTGTGGTTTTGTGCTTTTGGGCTTGAGCCTCGTGGGCTGGCTTCTTTTTGCGTGTTCCTGTGCGTGGTTTGGC
>JAMKQA010028117.1:0-11220 GCA_024699735.1 Posidonia australis
CTAGAGTATAGGTGCATGATGTGTAGGGGTGTGTCCTAATGCTCAGAAATATCGCTCGTGTGCCGGGCAAAGAGTTGATGCAAGAATATTGCATAATAAGATCAGGGATCTAATATCTTGAGCGATTTATCATCCTTGCTTTCTATATGCCTAAATGCAAGCTAAAATGCAGGAAAACTGCTGAAAACAGGGATGTGCCTTCCTAATGCATCAAGGAAGAAAAAAACTGATGAAAACCAAGAAGCAAATCGGGTCGAGAAAGCAAGCAAAACATATGAAAAAACATGCTGTGTGCTACTGGAAACAGACCACTGCGCCTGTTTGGTGCGCCAGACTGGTGCGTCAGTCTGGAGCACCACCTATGTGCGTCTAAGTGGGCCAGTAAAGTATGCAGAGGCAAAAATAGAAAAGCCAAGCAAAGCAAAACATCAGAGGATGTACTCTAGAAAAGCATGCAACAGAAATCATTCTGGAGAAACTTGGAAAACAAGCTTTAAAAGATTTAAAAATGCAAATGCAATGCAATGACCTTGAGCTCGAGGGCCTGAAGCCTCACACAAGATCTCATCTATGTGAACTAGATGCAGGAAGCAATGATTCAGCCAAGCCTCTGGATCATGGACTGATACACAGGGTTCTCACAAGGGAGTAAGGTGCAATCAGTCTACCAGATTCAGCCTGGAGCTGAATAACAAAGCAGAGAAAACAAATGGAAAGCAGTTTGATTGAAAGCTGAAAACATGCAGGTGGCATCTCGACAAACTAGAGAATCAATCAGAAAGAAACAAGCTCAAAACTCTACGATAAAGCCATGCAAGTATGGTGCTAAATGCAAGCGCTCTGATCTCTGACCAGTTTGGTGCGCCTGCTGAGTGCGCCAGACTGGTGCGCGGGTTAGGTGCGACAGGGATGTGCGCCCCTAGGGATTCTGGATCAGACTGTGACCTGATCCAGAACCCGCCCAGCAGAGATACAAGGGGGATCTATGTAAGTGCTAAAAGGGCTCATGCAATGATAAAAACTGGAAAACATGCTGCGAGTGCACAGGATCAAGAATCATCATGAAAACAAAGCATTTGAAGCCAAAACAAGTTGATAGGTTCATGCATGAAAACGTGTGAAATACTTAAGAACAAGCATGATCTAGATGAATCAAAACATGTGTAAATGGTGATCAAAGGTGCATGCTTCTACGTGCCAGGGAATACATGGTGCGTGGCAAAATATTATATGCAAGGAAACAATAGCTTATGTAGATTACATGCTAGAAATGCAAACATAGATTAGCATGGAGATTATTTGCATGAAATGCGAGCATGTAAATATGTAAACCTCAAAGCATGGAACAAAACAGATCATTCGAAAGGTTTTAAACATGCTTCGTCCAAATACTGAAATGACATTAAGAATGGAGGTAGAAAGCCTACCTCACGAAGTATTCCTTCTTGCAATATCAGAGATAAGAAAACCCTTGTTGCTATGGAAGGCTCTAGGACGCAAGAGGGTGCTCCGGGGAATGAAAATAAGCTACTGGTTTGGTGGAGAGGCTCGTGCAGAGGTCGGGCTTTAGAGCAGAAAATGGCTGGTTGCAAGGTTTCTGCTCAATATTCTCAGCTCTCAGGATTTTTCATCTCTTTGAAAGTGGTGCCTACGGGGGTCCTTTTATAGGGAACTCTCAGGGGTAAGTTACGGGTATAAGGAGAGCCTCGCAGACGAAGAGCCTGGAATATTCCACGGCACATTCGCTGCTGGAGGTAACAGCCAAGGAAGGTGGAAAGCAAGCAGTCACAGCCTATGCAGCGTTGTGCGCCAGGGATGTGCGCTAGCTAAGTGCGCCAACTATGTGTGCTAGGGAAGTGTGCTAGGTTGGTGTGCTAGGTTTGTGTGCTAGGGGAATGTGCTAGCTAGGTGTGCTAGCTAGGTGCTCTCTCCTATTGGCCTGGTTTTTAGATTGGGCTGCAGACTTGCTACGGGTTTAGAGTTGGTTCAAGGATCAGTCATATCCAAAGCAACAATTGGAGTCTCATCAATGAGTCACCTCAAAATCGGGGTGTCTACAGATGCCCCTCCATGAGCGAGGTCAAGGGACGAAGGGAACCAAGATCGATGCTCAGGGTTGACGAGATACCCCCATTTTGAGGTCACAGAAGGATGGTGTTTGCTGTAGGCTATAATTCACTTATCTGGCGGATGCACCGAAAGTCATGACTTGTTGCGAAATGAAAATGCAAATGCAAATGCAAATGCATGCACCTACTGGTCTAAATGCTAGGGATGCAATGCTAATGCATGATGCAAATGCAAGAGCCGATGCAAATCTAATGCTAATGCTGAAAACACAAACGAAAGAAGCACTAGTAAGCAAAAGTGATAAGTTGTCAGACTCATCAACCGAATTATGAGGTTATCATCCAAAGAGACGGGATATGACAAGCTAACCAAACCTTGTCAACCCGGGCCGCCTGACAGCGTGACGGCTGTCAACCGAGTAGTTGGGGGTACCAGCCCAAAAAAAAGGGGGGCATGACAAATAGATTATTTGTCAAGGAAAGCAAGGCCTGGTCCGCACGGACCAAAGGCGAACAAAGAGACTTCGCGCCCGTGAAAACTCAAAAGGGAAAAAGCAAAAGGACCCTGACCGCCCGGCCAGAGGGTCCAACAACTAGATTCCGCGCCCGTGAAAATCTAGAAGAGAAGAAAAAGGACCTTGACCGCCCGGTCAGAGGGTCAAACAACTAGATTCCGCACCCGCGAAAGTCTAGAAAAGAAAAAGGACCTTGACCGCCCGGTCAGAGGGTCAAACAACTGGATTTCCTGCTCGGGGAAATACGAGGAAAGGGCTAGGACCTTGACCATCCGGTCAAAAGGTCGAGCCACGGGATTTCCTACCCAAGGAAATCCGAGAAAGGGGCTAGGACCTTAACCATCGGGTCAAAAGGTCGAGCCACAGGATTTCCTGCGCAAGGAAATCCGAGAAACCAAGGACTTTAACTGTCCGGTAAAAGCCAAGGAAAGCCTAGGAAAGGCAAAGGACATTTGACCGCCCGGTCAAAGCCATGAAGTTGGATTTCGTGCCCATGAAAATCCAAAAAGGAGGGCACATGACCTTGACCGCTCGGTCAAAGATCAGCAAGTAGGATTCCGCGCCTACGGAAATCCAAAGGGGCAAAGGACAATGACCGCCCGGTCAAAGTCAAGCAAGCTGGATTCTGCACCTGCGGAAATCCAAAGGGGCAAAGGACAATGACCGCTCGGTCAAAGTCAAGCAAGCTGGATTCTGCGCCCGCAGAAATCCAAAGGGGCATACGACAATGACCGCCCGGTCAAAGTCAAGCAAGCTGGATTCCGCACCCGCTGAAATCCAAAGGGGCAAACGACATTAACCACCTGGTCAAAGTCAAGCAAGCTGGATTCCGTGCCCGTGGAAATCCAAAGGGGCAAACGACAATGACGGCCCGGTCAAAGTCAAGCAAGCTGGATTCCGTGCCCACGGAAATCCAAAAGGGCAAAGGACAATGACCTCCTGGTCAAAGTCAAGCAAGCTGGATTCCGCGCCCGCGGAGATCCAAAGGGGCAGACAGGTCTTATCCTCTCAGGATGAGATCCCGGAAAACAAAGCGATAACTCCAGGATTATTCCCCTGGATGGAACTGCAATATGCTGATGCCGAGGTTGCGGTGCGGAGATTAGCACTCTTGTCGAGATGCATGCTCAAATCTCCTGCTTGCTGCGATTTCTCAAATTATTTGCAGAGGTGAGGACTTGTGTGCAAATATTCCCGACTTTTGGGCTTTACTGGAAATTACCCAACCAAACTGCTTTTTGGTTGCTGTTCCGTGTCTGTGCACCGACATTTGAGATTCTGCTGTCTATCAACAAATGTCTGCTCTGAAACAAACTTCCTGTGTCCTTCCTGGACTGATTTGCAATTTTACAAAATGTAGGGGGTTTTCTGCAAATTACCCACATGGTGCATTTGACTGCTGTACTGCAACTGTGCGCTGACATTTGGGGTTCCACTGTGTACCAACAAATGTCTGCTTTGAAACAAATTTCCCGCGTCTTTTCGGGACTAATTTGCAATTTTTCAAAATTCCGGGGGTTTTCTGCAAATTACCCCACATGGTGCATTTTGTGAGCCATGTGCTAAACACTGCATGTTCTGCACTTGATGTTTGAGCTGTGAGATGATAAGGGCTGGAACGCAATTGTCACGGTCATTTTGCATTTTTGCACTTTGACTTATTTCCCATGCGGGCCCCACTGGCCAACTGCCATAACTGCCAAAATTTCTCCTATTTGCTGCTTGGGACTGCATGGTAGTGCAAAGAATTGCATGCTACTAGGTCACGTTGATGCATTTTATTTCTTCCCCAAGCATCATGCATAAGCCTTACGGAGGAAAAAAAATCATTTCCTCTTCCTCCAACAAAAACCAAACCCATGCCTCTTCCTCTTCTTCATCTCTTCTCTCCTCACGCGAAAGGGCCGCGTCTTCCTCCTCCTCTTCTCCTGCAGCGGCGGCGCCCGCTTCCTACCCTTGCAGCGACGGCACGCGAGGAGTGCGCTGAGGGAGTGCTCGTGGCTGGTGCGGGGTGCAGTGGCGACAGGCAGCGACGGCATGGATCAGACTCTCCAAGACTGGCTGGACCGCGGCTCGTCGGCGAGGGTAAGTTCCGATTCCTCTCCCCCCTTTTTTTGTTTTGCTTGTATGCCCTGCCCTCTTTCCCACTGCGGCTAGTCGGCGGTTGGAGGTCCCCGACGGACCTGGAGCGGCAGGCCCGTTCCGCACGGGTCGTGGTGGCGGACTGGCAAGGCTCGAGCTACTATTGCGGCTGCAGGCTGGTGATGGCTGGCCGAGGTAGTTGCGGGCTGGTGATGGCTGGCCGTGGCAGTTGCGGGCTCCGGCGGCTGCTCCGCGCGGTGGTTGCTGGATTTGGGAATGCGGGCACACCAAGGGAAGGCGCAGGCTGCTGGTGGCGCTGACTGGATGCCGGCGATGCTTTGGCGGTGCTCCGACGGTGACTGCGGTCTGTGGTTGCAGTAGAAGCCACGCGGTGGCGGGCTGGAGATATGCTGACTGTGTGGCTTATTGGATTGGGCACATGGTGCCATATTGCTATGTTTAATTTCTGATTTTTCTATCGATTGTTCTGCATCAAAATTGCTTGACATTTTTGCACTAATTCATAACCGTATGCTTGCATTCTGCCATTACATGCCACATTTTTCATCAAAATGTCCTGCGGCCCGTTATTATGCCATATTTAATTTACACGCTTTGCATCTTATCGCGCCTGTTGCTGCTGTTTGACTATCCTTCTGCAGGATGATTCAGTTCCTGAGGCGGGAGCCCCACAGTTATCGGGGGACATGCCTTCTAGTTCTCGTTCTGGGCGAGGGGGCAGTTCTTCAAGGTCGCGGGCCTCTGGTAGCTCGACTCCTGCTATCCCTACTGAGGTAAACTCGAACTTACATTAAAGAAGAATATTCAAATCCGGTATTTTCTGACATTTGCATTTTCAGGAGTCTGGAAACTTCGAGGGGCGGCTGTTGAGCGACCGTCATATCTGCGAGAGCCCTGAGTTTGAGGTAACTTCCCTGCCTTGATCATTGTAATTGCTTTCTACCTTCTGTTTTCGTGCTTTTGCTCCTGACCCGGCTCTAAATCTGTGCTTCATATTTCAGGAAGGGGATGCAAACCGGATCATGCGGTGTCACTAGGGTCCGATGCTCGAGCACTTCCACCGTCCGCCTGAGTTTCCGTAGGACTTTCTCCATCACCAGTCTTCGTTTGGTGGTTTGCTGCGCCTTCCAATCATCCACGGCCATTACAACTTTTTCTGAGCCATGGTAGAAAGGTGGAGGTTTGAGACACACTCCTTCCACTTTCCCTTTGGCGAGCTGACTGTTTTACCTGATCAGTGGGCTCTGCTGACGGGCCTACCTTTTGGTGACGAGCCCATTATTGGCGAGACCACCCACGACTTCCACCTCGTGCCTGCACATCTTGGCCATGTCCCTCCTAAGCCGCCTAGGGGGAAGCATATGATCACAGTGGGGTGGTTAAGGGAATGGGACAAGTACTGGCCCAACCCTGAGTCGGGCAGTGAGGAAGCAGATTTTGTAATGAGGCATTTTCTGCTGGAGCTGCTAGCCTTGATCTTCTGCGATTTGTCGGCCTACTGTATCCATGCTGACTGGATTGCATAGCTGACCAACCTGGAGCACCTGGATCACTATGACTGGGCCAGTGCTAGTTACACCTGGCTGGTCTGTGGGCTCGACAACGTGGTCAAGCTTGGGCGCCACTCTTATGTGGGGCTATACCCTCTGCTGACTGTAAGTATTTGCTTTTGTTACTTTGCTGAATAAACTTTCTTTTATGCTTTACATTCGATAACTGCCCTACTTGCATTTACAGTACTGGATCATGGAGCACATCACTAGGGCGCATTGCTTTGGCCGCCTGCGGGACGAGCTCCTGCCCCTTCCCCGCCAGTGGGTCGAGCTTGACCACCGGGCCGCTGCTGGGGTGTTTAGCTATGAGTCCTACTGGTATCTGCTGGACCTGGTAGAACTCGAGGATGTAAGTCTCCTCCGCCTTTTAACTTTGCATGCCTATTGTATTTTCTTTGCTTACAGTTTCTGTTTCTGTAATAGGTCCACCTACGCCCTTTTGCTCGATATGATGGCTTCGACTGGGCTCCCTTGAACTCTGGCTGCATTCTGAGGGATAAACAGGTGAGATTCTACTACATGAAGAAGTCGGCCCTCTACCTCTCGGGGCGTGTACGGCATCAGTTCTCTGATGTATTCTGCATTCCTGCCCCTCCTCCTGCTGACATGGACCTCCCGGCCACGACTCGCTCGGCTGCTAGGCGTCGACATGCAGTTGCCGTGGCTTCTCAGGACAGGCACGTCCTTCGAGAAGTCAACTATACAGACTATCTTGCTTGGTACCAGCGTGCAGGGAAGTCGTACCTATTTGAGGAGGCTGTGCGGGATAACCAGCTTGGGATGTGGTATGCGTCCAGCTGGGCTCAGGTACAGAATTTCCATTTCTGCTTTTCTTTGCTTTTGCATGCACTATGATAATCTGATATTTGCTTTAATGCATAGGGCTTCGAGGAGCAATTTGGAGCCTTCTATACTGACATCCGCCGGAAGCAGGTAAGATTCTTGTTTTGCAAACTACCTTATTGAATATATCTGATACTTCTGCCATTTTGCAGGAACTGCGCTGGCGCAATATTGTCCAGGTAAGCTTCTCCTCCAAGTACTACTGCTGCTATATTTAAAATTCTCATTTCTAACACATGTTTGCTTTTGCAGCAAGATTTCCCTATCGAGAGAGCGAATGTAGACACCAGCGGGGACTTCACCATGGAGGCGCCTGAGGAGGACTGTTCAGACACCGAGGTCACCCAGGCGGTTCTCAACTCTGCTCCTCGTTCTCAAGCTACCGCTGCTGCTCAGTAGTCACGCCAACTCACTCGAGGAGGCAACAGGACCCTGGTTGAGTATTTCCAAAAGGCGGCGTCTGATGAGGAAGACTCTGAGGAGGAGTGATCCTTTTTTTGTATTTTGCTGAAAATTTTGTAAAAACACTGTGTAACATTTTTGAAAATGTATAAGATATCCCTGGATTTTGCGATGTGCCCTTTGGGATTTTGTATTTGTAGGTTGTATGCAAACAGGTACTCCCATGCTGGATTAAGCAAATGGCGCCGATTTTGGCGAGGTAGACAATCTGAACTGATGCTGCTGAATTTTTCTGTCTTTCTGGGCGCCACTTATGTGCGCCACCTTGGTGCGCCGCCTAGGTGCGGTAGTTAGGTGCGGTAGTTTCCTACGCTATATAGGTGCGTCCCCAGAAATTGCGAGTTTTGTTTCCTTTCCTGATACAAAATCCTTCTGCTTCCCTATAAAAATCTCGTTTTTTACGAGAAAAGCCGCCGCCTCTCGTGAAGAAAAAGACAGTAGACCTCGATTTTGATTCTGCCACTCTGTTTCTCTGTGCACGGACGTAACATGGTATGGCATACTGTCATTTTTGCTACCTTGCTTCATGCAGATTCTGTTACAGCTTGCTTGGCCTACTGAGTGCGCCAGACTGGTGCACGGGTTAGGTGCGACAGGGATGTGCGCCCCTAGGGATTCTGGATCAGACTGTGACCTGATCCAGAACCCGCCCAGCAGGGATACAAGGGGGATCTATGCAAGTGCTAAAAGGGCTCATGCCATGATAAAAACTGGAAAACATGCTGCGAGTGCACAAGATCAAGAATTATCATGAAAACAAAGCATTTGAAGCCAAAGCAAGTTGATGGGTTCATGCATGAAAACATGTGAAATACTTAAGAACAAGCATGATCTGGATGAATCAAAACATGTGTAAATGGTGATCAAAGGTGCATGCTTCTATGTGCTAGGGAATACATGGTGCGTGGCAAAATATAATATGCAACGAAACAATAGCTTATGTAGATTACATGCTAGAAATGCAAACATAGATTAGCATGGAGATTATTTTCATGAAATGCGAGCATGTAAACATGTAAACCTCAAAGCATGGAACAAAACAGATCATTCAAAAGGTTTTAAACATGCTTCGTCCAAATACTTAAATGACATTAAGAATGGAGGTAGAAAGCCTACCTCACGAAGTATTCCTTCTTGCAATATCAGAGATAAGAAAACTCTTGTTGCTTTGGAAGGCTCTAGGACGCAAGATGGTGCTCCGGGGAATGAAAATAAGCTGCTGGATTGGTGGAGAGGCTCGTGCAGAGGTCGAGCTTTAGAGCAGAAAATGGCTGGTTGCAAGGTTTCTGCTCAAGATTCTAAGCTCTCAGGATTTTTCATCTCTTTGAAAGTGGTGCCTATGGGGGTCCTTTTATAGGGAACTCTCATGGGTAAGTTACGGGTATAAGGAAAGCCTCGCAGATGAAGAGCCTGGAATATTCCATTGCACATTCGCTGCTGGAGGTAACAGCCAAGGAAGGTGGAAAGCCAGCAGTCGCAGCCTGCGTAGTGTTGTGCGCCAGGGATGTGCGATGGCTAAGTGCGCCAACTATGTGTGCTAGGGAAGTGTGCTAGGTTGGTGTGCTAGGTTTGTGTGCTAGGTTGATGTGCTAGCTAGGTGTGCTAGGTAGGTGTGCTAGCTAGGTGTGCTAGGTAGGTGCTCTCCCCTATTGGCCTGGTTTTTAGATTGGGCTGCAGACTTGCTACGCGTTTAGAGTTGGTTCAAGGATCAGCCATATCCAAAGCAACAATTGGAGTCTCATCAGTGAGTCACCTCAAAATCAGGGTGTCTACAACAGCTGTTGGATATTCCTTTGTGGAAGTGGGAACACATCTCAATGGACTTTGTGACTGGTTTACTGCGGACTCAAAGGAAGAACGGCACCGTGTGGGTGATCGTGGATCGGTTAACCAAGTCTGCTCACTTCTTGGCCATTCGGGTGAAGCATCCGATTTGCCATTTGGCAGAGTTGTATGTCTCCAAAGTGGTGAGGCTACATGGTGTTCCGGTGTCCATCGTATTGGACAGAGACACGAGGTTCACCTCAAGGTTCTGGAGAACTCTATAGGAGGCCTTTGGCACTATGCTCAACTATAGCACAGCATTTCATCCTCAGTCAGATGGTTAGATAGAGAGGACTATCCATATGCTAAAGGATATGCTCAGAGCATGTGCTTTAGACTTTCAAGGGAGTTGGGAGGACCATTTGCCACTGATTGAGTTTGCCTACAACAATAGTTATCACTCGAGCATCGGCATGGCGCCGTACGAAGCTTTGTATGGTAGGCCATGTAGATCGCCGGTTTGTTGGAGCGAAGTGGGCCAGCGTCAGTTGATTGGTCCTGAGCTTGTGCAGTTGTATGCGAACAAGGAGGATCTGATCCAGAGTAGGCTGTTGGCTGCACAGAGTTGGCAGAAGAGCTATGCCGATAGGAGGCAGAGACCGCTAAAGTTCCTAGTGGGAGATTATGTGTTCTTGATGGTGTCGCCAACCGAGGGTGTCGTGAGGTTCGAGAAGCGTGGCAAGCTGAGTCCTCCCTATATTAGCCGGTACTAGATTACCCAGAGGATCGGTGAGGTTGCTTATCGGTTGGATCTACCACCAGAGATGTCGTCCGTGCATGACGTTTTCCATGTTTCCATGCTGCGGAAGTGACTGGCTGACACATCTCATGTGATCGCAATTCAGCTAGGAGGGCTCCAGGAAGATTTGTCCTTTGTGGAGGTTTCCGTTGAGATTGTGGACCATAAGGAGTAGGTGTTGTGGAACAAGGTGATCCCACTGGTTTTGGTGCAGAGGCGGCATCATGGAGCTGAGGAGGCCACGTCGGAGCGTGAGGAAGCCATCCTAGTCCAGTACCTGTATCTTTTCGCCTAGTGATTTTGGGGGCGAAATCTTCCTTTAAGGTGATTAGGATGTAAAACCCGTGAAATTCATTTTGTAATTATTTGCAATTTAATGAATTTATTCCTGGACGGGTGTTACTGTTCCAATGCCCGTTGTGTGGTTTTGTGCTTTTGGACTTTGACCATGTGGGCCGGCTTCTTTTTGCGTGTCCCTGTGCGTGATTGGCACCATGCATTGTGGCACTGCGCTTGTGGGCGCGGGTGTGGGGTCTGTGCTCATGGGCTGCTTGTTGAGGATGGTGGTTGCATGTTTGGTGCGGAGCGTTGTTGGTTCGTGGCTTGGAGCTGGCGGTTGGGTTGTGTGTAGCAAGGATGGTGCATTGCCGAGGACTGGCTGGTGTGCACGTGACGAAGATTGACGGGTAGGTGCACAGTGACCTCTTCCCTCACATATTTAACGTGTGCTTGAGGCGAGCCTTCTCGGATGCACCGGAGCCTCAGCTTCATCCCTTCCTCTCCTTTTCCTCCTTTCCCCCTCCACTCCTTCTCCAATTTTCTCCTTCTTCCTCTTCACTCCTCCTTCCGCTGCGAGTGGGTGCGGGAGACAGAGAGGGCCAAAGGGTCGGAGGAGGGAGGCGGTGGCTCACGGCGGCTCGTGGCAGTGCGGGAGTCTCTGGAGCGACGTGTTAGAAATATTAACATTAATTTTGATGATTATTCATTTGTGCTTATTTTCATAAATATTATAATGTGAAAAAGATTTAGAGTGTCTTAGCATGAATTCAAAAATACATACCGGCATCAAAAGCGATGGACTATTCCAGCAAATATCAAAGTATTAATCAGAA
>JAMKQA010028118.1:0-11736 GCA_024699735.1 Posidonia australis
GCTGTCATCAGGGACCATGGGGGCAACTTTGTGGCGGCGGTGGCTAACTTCTATGGTCCTTGCTCCAATATGGTTGCTGAATTCAGGGCCCTGATGGACGGTCTGGCTCTCTGCTCGCAGATGGGTCTCCAGCTTTCGGAGCTTCTCATTGAGTCCGACTCCGCGGCTCTCGTCTCCATGTTGCGGGGTGGCCGCTACTTCGACTGGCAGCTGCGGAAGGATTGGCAGGGCGTCGTTTCTCTGGTGCAGCAGTCCGTCTCCATTTCTCATGTCTTCCGGGAGGCTAACTCCGTCGCGGATAGATTGGCCAACTAGGGCGTTGACTCACAGCAATTCCACTTCCTGGCTTCGGCGGACGCTCTTTCAAAGTTTTTGCGCGGGACTCTTTGTTTGGAACGGGCTGGGCGACCTTATGTTCGTTCCAGGCGGCTTTAGTCCTTGCCCCTCCCCTCCTTGTAATCGGTTTGGCTTTTGCTATATGATTTTGGGGTCTCCTGGGGCTCGTTTTTCCAGGTAAAAAAAAAAAAAAATTTAAAATCCAAAAACCCTAAATAAACCAACAAATCCTAATTAAAACATAAAAACCCTAAATTAAAACCATAAACCCTAATTTAAAATCCAAAAACCCTAAATAAACCAATAAACCCTAATTAAAACACAAAAGCCCTAAATTAAAACCATAAACCCTAATTAAAATTCAAAACCCTAATTTAAAACCGATTAATTAAACCCTAAATCCCAAAATTAAAAATCAAATTTAAATCACAAAACCCTAATTAAAAACTTAAAATAAAAAATCCTAAAATCCATGAAAATCCCAAAACAAAAATAAAAAGCCTAAATTAAAATCACAAAACCCTAATTTAAAACTTAAAATCAAAAACCCAAAATCCATTTAAAAACCTTAAAAACAAAACTTAAAACAAAATAAAAAAAGAAAAACAAAAAAAATCCAAACCCTAAGCCCATTTACAGCTCAATACATCCTTAAACCAAAAAAACCTTATACATCCAAAAATAATTCTGGCGACCCCCGCGATCTCCGGCGATCAATCCCGTGAAATCCAGAGCGGATCCTTAGCCTCCCGTGATCGTCGGACTTGCCTCCTCCATCACACGCCTCATCCAACGATGTTGGCCCCCTGAAGAGGAGAATCCACAGTGGAAGAGAGCCCACCGATGTTTAAAACTCCACCGCCGACAGCCTAGCCACAACATCGTCAAGCCTCCCCTCTTGCGTGCAAAACCCTTCCGCTCTCGACACCCAAGTGACTAGAACAACCAGCCCCATTTTCCCTGGCATCCCAATCCCTTTTTCACATCTCGGAGCCCCCAACCAGAGCCCTCGCCGGAGCTGCTTCCAGACGCCGCCGTCGACCCCTCACGCTTGAGAGGACATCCCACACGTCAGGTAACCTCCCTCCCCTTCTATTTTTCGATTCAGTAGGCCCATAGAATCCCACTAGGACCCTTGACTTAGGCCACGACGGTGTAACCTCCCCTCAACCCGTCGTCGTCCCGCCTCCAGTGGTGGGTTCATTCCACTAGCGAGGCCTTAGGCGAGGCCTCCGGGGGCCTCCCCTCCCTCCTCCTCTTTTCTCCTCCTCCTCTTTAGCTTCCCTAGCCTCCAAAGGACCCAGAAGACCTCCGCTGTCAACGTCAGCCCTGCTACCGCCATCGATCGCCATCGAGGGGCGTAGGAGTTCACCAGGCCTCTTCGCTTCACGTCGTTGTTCCAAGAACCTCCGCTATGTCTCCACAAAGCCCTCCACACCGCCTCACCGCCGCATGGAACGCTACAGCCCTTGACGATCCGTCGCTGCCATCACCACCGACGCAGGGGATGGAGGGAGCGGCTCGGGGCACCTCAACCCTCGACGATGCCTCTGGAAGCTTCCTCGCGCCGCTCCGGAAGTCCTCAGAGTGTGCCCATGCCGTTCCAGTGCCTACACGCCTCCTACCATCTCGCCGTCACCTTCCCTGGTGTCGTTAGGATGCCTCGTCGGAGCGCGAGGTGGGGGGAGCATCCCAGGCCTCCCCAGCCTTGCCCAACCTCCCGGAGACCGTTGCCATGGCCCTCTGAAGCTTCCCCAACCGCTGCTCGCCACCCACCGCCACTGGGTCGGCATAGAACTATCGCCGAAGTGGTGCTGGTGAGCCTCCGACGATCTTCGAAAGGAAGCTTTTTAGGTCAAGGCCCCATAGTTTTAGATTATTATTATCGAGTCCTTAGTTTATTACAGTTAAGTCCTTTTCATTACATTTAAGTCCTATTTTTTATATGTTAGCCCCTGTAGTTTTAAAATATTTTCTGTTCTTTTATTTTCTCTGTGAAATTTGCACATGATTCCCTACATATTTATATTTTCATTCTTAATGCATTCATGCATGTTTTATCACATTTAAACCCCTGCATCCATATTTTCTTTATAATTAAGTCCTGAACATTTGCATTTGGTCCCTGGAACTTTTTTGAAAATAAATTTTCCTATGAAATTTGCATTCTGAGCCCTGAAAGATTTAAAAATCACACTGACTTTCATTAAAATTGAATTTTCTTTACATTTAAGTCCTGATCTTTTGCATTAAGTCCCCAGAACTTTAAAGAATGAGTTTCCTCTATGAATTTTACATCGTGAACCCTAACAAATTGCATAATTGCACTGATCATTATAAAATCCCATTTTTATCACATTCAAGCCCTTGGAATTTTGTACATAGGTCCCTGGATTCACATCAAACAATTCCTGAGCACATATAATTTGCATATAGACCCCCAATTTATTCTTAAATCCATCATTTAAGGTTTTAAGTGTTTTCTTGCATGTTTTTGATATTTTTCACCTTTTGCACATCAAATTTTGCATTTGGTCATAGATTCCATTTAAAGATCATGTTTTCATTGTGAATTGCCCTTTAGCTTCATATCTTGATCCTATTTGCACTTATGTGTGAATTCTGCACTTTGGACCTTGAGTTTTCAGGAAATTATTCATGTGCGATTTTCACACATCTTAGTTCCACATGCACATTTGATCCAACATCTCCGTGTAGAATAGGAGTCATGAACACCTTTCTGATCCCAATCCTCATCCCTTTTGTGAGTTTTTCATTTTAGCTGTCGTGCTTGTCCTTTATCGCGTTTATATCATTTTATTGTTTTTTCCCTCCATGTTTTCTTGCAAATAACATTTTCTAGATGTTGTGTATACATTTTGACATGACTTAGACCATGCATCTGTTAGAAATATATTGTGTTTTGATGATTACACTTGACTAATGAATTTTTGTATATTCTCATGAATGAAAAAGGTTGAAGAAAATACTTGAGTAATGCAAACTTTATGATATGTTGTAAAGTTACACTTGACAAATTGGTTGAGAAATGTATATGCATGTGTCATGCAAACCTTATAATATGTTGTAAAAGAATATGTAAAGTTGTACTTCGCAAATTGGTTGTAAAATATATGAAGTATCAAAATCGGCATACTGAAGGAAAATCGGTATACCGATACGGAAAAATTCGGTATACAAAACGGTACTCCGAAATTAAAGATAAAGAATCAAGAAACGGCATACCAGAGAAAATCGACATAAGAAACAAAAGTCCGAAAAAGGCTGTGGAGATAAAGCTGAAGATAAAACGGCATACCGGGCTAAAATGGTATACCGTTTCAGGATAATACAGCATATCGAAGGAATTCCGGCATACCAAATTGCCCGAGAGTTGCTACTTGAAGAGAAGAATGGCATTCTGGAGGTCAAAACGGCATACCTAGAAACTAGCCGTTTATGATCAATTTCTAGTCGTTAGATACATTTTTCGATGGTCCGTTGGCTATAAATAGGACCTCTACGTGCCTTGATAGGATTATGACATTCATATACTTGTATCTCTTTATTTCCGTGCTAAAACTCTGTCCTACATTTTCTTCACGAGCGATATTGTAAATTCATTTGTAAAAGCGCACTGTGAAAGAGAAGTCGCAAGTTGTAAAGCTACAAGGGGAGGCTTTAGCTTCTCGGGGAACGAAAAGTGGAAGGAGCATGGATTGGGTTGGTGGGACATCCAACACAAGTAAGCATTTTATTGTTTTAAGTATAAAGGAAAAAATCTCAAGAGGGTCTTGAGGAGTGGACTAGGCCGGAGTTTTGACCGAACCACTATAAATAGCTTGTGTATTCGA
The DNA here is from genome assembly GCA_024699735.1 of Posidonia australis. NCBI lineage: Eukaryota > Viridiplantae > Streptophyta > Magnoliopsida > Alismatales > Posidoniaceae > Posidonia > Posidonia australis. Next base: position 4,191 of record JAMKQA010028118.1, read on the forward strand.
TTTATCTCATCCCCTTCATATGCATGTATTATCTTTAGTCCTCAAATTTGTATGCTTATTATCAGTTGCTTGTAAACTTGTCATTACGCTTCATTTAGGTTAACCTATACCTAAAATTGGGATAGTAAATATTAAAAAAAATTAAAATCCTCTACTCACCCCCTCTAGAGAAGCCACTCGATCCAACAATTGGTATCAGAGCAAGGTTTTCTAGAGTTAGATTAATTATCTACCAGAATATATGACTTCTTCATCATTTAACAATAATATTGTAGAGGGGCAAAGCATTAATAGACTACCTTTTTTTGATGGAATAAATTATGGTTATGAGAAATGTAGGATGATCATCTATCTGAAATCAATAAACTTTGAACTATGGGATGTAGTAGTAAATGGTTTTACTTTGAGCTCCATATCATTCAGAGAATGGAGTAATGAAGAAAAACATCTTGCACAATTAGATGCTAAAGGGTTAAACATTTTATTTTGTGCTGTTAGTAAGGAACAGTTTAATAAGATCTCAAACTGCAAAAGTTTCCATGAAGCATGACATATTTTAGAAGTTACACATGAAGGAACCAACCAAGTTAAGGGAACCTAACTTCATATGAAGTCCAACTAAAGGAAAAGGAAAAGCAAGAAATTGAAAGCTCTGAGAAGAAAAATATAGCTCTAAAAGTTACCTCAGATTTAGAAGAATTCGAAGATGAAGATGAAGACATAGCCCTATTAACTAGAAAATTTAAAAAATTCATTAAGAGAGGAAGATTTCAGAAGAAATTAAATAAATATCAAGATAACAATAAAGAAAAAGGTGATCCACCCTTATGCTTTAAATGCAATAAACCAGGACATCTCAAACGAGATTGTCCACTTTTAAAAATGAAAATTAATAAAAAGAACGAAAGACCCATCTAGAAGAAAGCCCTCCAAGCCACTTGGGATGAGAGTGACTCATCTTCTGATGAAGACTCTACCTCTGAAAGTGAAAAAGTCAACATGTGCTTCATGACATAGGCTAGTGAGATTAGTTCTTCCGTTAACATGAAAGACATCGACATGGAGGAACTTCTGGAGGCCTTTAATGAGTTATATGAAAAATACAAAAATCTAAAAGCCATAAACAAAAGTCAAAATCAAAACATAGAAAAACTTACAAATAAAAATGAGAAATTAATTAGTGAAGGTAAAATCTTGTTTGATGAAAATGATGAACTAAATCAGAAAAATATTAAACTAAAGCAAGAAATCAAACATATGAAATATAACATAAAAAACCTAGAAAAAGATATTACCACATTAAAAATCAATAGCAATGACCTACTTAACACAGTAACCAAATTCACAAAAGGAAAAGAAAACCTAGATAAAATCCTCTCTAGTCAAAGACATTCATTGAACAAACATGGAATTGAATACTCAAAATTTAATGACACCCCATATGAAAATGGATTCATAAGAACAACTACAAACGAAAAATACATCTTTGTTGTGAGAAGAAAGTCAAAATGGGTTAAAAATAATCAAACTGAAATAAATGATAGAAAAAGGAAATCAAAAATGATGTGGGTACCTAAAACCTTACTTGCATCCTATGATGGAAGAAAATCATGAACTCCAAGTGAATCTTAGACAGTGGATGCTCCCGTCATATGACAGGAGATCATAGACTCTTATGTTCATTGAGCACCAAAGAAGACGGAGTGGTCACATTTGGTGATAATGCAAAGGGAAGAATAATGGGGATAGAAAATGTAGGTAACTCTTACAATCCCTCTATTGAAAATATTCTATTTGTAGATGGCCTCAAACATAACTTGATTAGTATAAGCCAATTGTGTGACATAGGGTATAGAGTAATGTTTGATAAACATGAATGTACTATAATAGATACTAAAACTAACGAAATCATATTTATTGGAAAAAGGAAAAATAATGTGTATAAAATAAAAATCTCACATAAACCTGATAAGACTCTATCTTGCCTTGCATCTTCAAATGACGAACATTGGTTATGGCATAAAAGACTTGGCCATGCCAATATGGGACAACTTTCTAAATTATCCAAAAGTGAACTTGTGATAGGGCTACCAAAAATTGATTTTAAAAAGGATAAACAATGTGATGCATGTCAGTTTGGAAAACAAATTAAATCATCTTTTAAAATTAAAGATATAGTTTCTACTTCTAAACTGCTTGAATTAATTCATATGGATTTGTTTGGACCAAGTAGAACACTAAGTCTAGGAGGTAAAAGATATGTCTTTGTTATTATCGATGATTTTTTGCACTTTACTTGGGTTTTCTTTTTAGCAAACAAAAATGATGTTTTCATTGAATTTCAAAAGTTTTGCAAGAGGGTTCAAAACGAAAAAGGATTAAAAATTATTAAAATAAGAAGTGATCTGGAGGGGAATTTAAAAATGATGATTTTGGAAATTTTTGTGAAATGAATGGTTTTGAACATTGCTTTTCTTCTCCAAGAACCCCTCAACAAAATGGAGTTATAGAAAGAAAAAATAGAATCCTTCAAGAAATGACTAAGACCATGCTTTGTGAAAGCAATTTGCCAAAGCACTTTTGTGTCGAAGCCGTGAATACAGCTTGCTAGATTTTAAACTGAGTTTTAATTTGACCAATTTTAAATAAAACCCCATTTGAACTTTGATTTTGTAAAACCCCTAGAATTTCTTACTTTAAAATTTTTAGATGCAAATGCTTTATCTTAAACACTAACGACAATTTGGATAAGTTTGATCCCAAAGCTGATGAGGGAATATTCCATGGATATTCTTCTAGGAGCAAGGCTTATAGAATTTATAATAAATGAACATTAATAATGGAAGAATCAATGCATGTAAATTTTGAAGAAAACACTAAAACTAAGGCAATAAACATAGACATTGATGATGATCAAGAAGTAAATGTAAACACATTAGAAAACAAAACTAAGGAATTAAAACTTAATGATGAGTAACCCAGCCACAAAGATTGACAATACGTGTATGGACATCCTAAGGAACTCATCATAGGTGAAGTGTCCAAAGGAATCCAAACACGATCCAGTCTCGATCATGGTTGTGCAACTTATGCTTTTGTATCATCCATTGAACCCAAAAATGTAACTAAAGCTTGTGATGATAACTATTGGGTAGATTCCATGTGTAACAATGCCGACGATAGCCTCGGGATTGGTGCGGAAGGCCAAATGCACGAGGGTCGGCAAAGTCACGGCAAAAACAATAAAAATAATGATAAAAAGCAGGAGTCGCCACCTAGTCTATTAAAAACGGAAGACGAGGAAAACCACTTAAAAACATTTAAATCATGCAATAAAGCCAATGGAAAAGAAGGTCATATACCAGAAAATTGGACAAGGATCCCTGTTACGCACGAGGAAGGTATTAGGCACCCTCGTGCGCCCGAAAAATCGATCTTTCTATGGGTTTCTCATTTACTTATATGAAATGTCGACTTTTCAGCCTTTTATGTACGCCCGATGGTGATATGCAATGCAATGCTATGGTGTCTTATGCTAAACATGGGTGTGTGGGCTATAGGGCCAGGTGCATGCCGTGGGTGGTCTCACCTATGATCAGCTCGTCGCCGAAAGGGAGACCCGTCAGTAGGGCCCACTGATATAGGGCAGAACAGTCAACTCTCTGAATGGGAAGTGGAATGTATGTGTCTCGAATCTCCACCTCTCCACTAGAGCTCGGAAAAAGTTATAATGGTCGTGAATGACTGGTATGCGAAGTAAGCTGCCAAACGGGGACCGATGAAGTAGAAAATCCTGCAAGAATTACGGAAGACGATGAAAGTGATTGAACATGGGGGCCCAGTGACACCGCATGACCCGGCTAGCAATGCTAGCCTAAAAATGGCAAAGAATAGAATAAATGCAAAGTCAAAATGCAAATTATCATAATCAAGGCATGCTAAGGCAAGGTAATTACCCCAAAGTCGGGGCTCTCGCAAATGTGATCGTCGCTAAGTAGTCGTCCTGAAAGTTGCTAGACTCCTGAAAATACGTTTGTTAAAGAAATGACAGATTTGTATCATGTATGCAAATGTTTCCAGTTAGGCATACCTCGATAGGGACAGCAGGAGTCAAGCTATTGGAGGCTCGTGACCTTGAGGAGCTACCTCGCCGCCGGGGACGAGAACTAGAAGGTGTGTCCCAGAAGAGCTGTGGAGTCTCCCCCTCGGGAACTGGATCATCCTGCAATGAGGCAAAGGTTAAGTCAGGATTTAAGCAGCGGAGTCAAGCAAAGTAAAGGCGGAATATTCGAGCATAACAAAGCTCAAGTCACGAGATAATGTGTGGCATTACAAGTGTTTGCTATTAGATACATTCATAAAATGTGCAGAAAATGGCAAAATAAAAGCATGCAGAGCACATTAGCATGCATTACAACATCTTGGCATCAACAGTTGTTTATAAAAATGCAGATTAAAACAAGAGGCAAGCATAGCCCAATATTGCGAGATAGGGTCCATTATTGAAAAAAGAGAAGTTATGAGAGAATATGGGATTTCATGGAAAAAGCATAGTTCGTTTGGCAGTCTTTATTGCTTTTAAGTATGGTAGTGAGGCATTCCTGTTGTTGTAAGGTGAAAGTATGAATATTCACTATTTTGTTATGTATTTTTACCCATGATTTGCAATTGAGCATCATTTGGTTACAAAAGCTTGATTTGGTAAAAATCGAGGCATGTTTAGCGATGGAAAGAAAAATCATTTCAATTTCATAACAAGACAAATGATATGGATGGCCCCATAATTCAGGGAAAAGCATGCATCTGTAGTCAGTGGGGTTCAATTTTGCAAAGCTTATTATGTTTAATGCATGACAAAGCTCCCCCACAACTAGCTCATCACCACCTCGCCACTGGCCTTCCCAGCAGCTCACCGGAGTTCACCACCACACCTCCGACCACTCAACCCGCCACCACCACACGGCCAGCCCGCCATAACACACCGCCGGAGTAACTACCACGTGTGCCACACCCCACAACCACAGACTGCCGAAATCACCCGTGCCCGCCGAAACCCATGAGCCACCGGTCTTCCAAAAAAGAAGCAAAAATGGAGCAAGCCCAAGCAAAAAATGCATAAAAGAGGAGATCAAGGGAGTACCTCCACCGGAGAGCCTCTGTCCAGCCAATCTTGAAGAGTCCGGTCCATCGCCGTCGTCGGGGCCGCCGCCGAGCTTCCGCCGTGCAGAGTTTCCGCCGCACTTAGCCGCCGCGCCTAGCTACCACACTACCCTTGAGCACCTTACTGGCGCACCACCTGGGGCACTTGCTAACGGCCTTGAGGGGAAGAGAGAGAGAGAGAGAGAGAGATTTCGTTGGGGAGAGGAGGAGAAATGGAGAGTGGGAGAATGGGTTTCGTCTCCTGTGTGGGGAATGAAGAATGGGGAAAATAAGGAAGAAGAAGGAGAACTAACGGGTGAGGGGAGATGAAGTAATAAAAAGAGTAATAAATGAATTGCTTATGTTAGTAAGGAAAAATAAAGAAATGGAAAAAATAAGGAGCAAAGAACTAAAATCATGAAGCATAATCCTATTTGTAGTATCAAGCAGCAAGAAGAAATACAGAATATCACTTGGCAGTTATGACAGTTATCCAGTAGGTCTTTCGCATGCGAATAATTTAATAGTTGAAGTTCAAAATGCAAAATGGCAACAAAAATTACGTTTCAGCCCCTAGTACTCCACAACTTGCACTTCAAGAGCAAAATATATAGTGTCTTGAAAAGCCAACACATGGTTCGCGAAAATGCACCATATGGGGTAATTTACAGAAAACCCCTACATTTCTTAAATTTACAGAATAGTCCACAAAAGATGTGGGAAGTTTTGTTTGAAGCAGACATTTGTTGATATTTAGTAGAATATCAAATATCACAGCACAATGGCAATACAGCAATCGGAAGGTTGTCATGAAATTTGCAATAAAACCCACAAGTTTTTGGTCCTTTGCATATAGGTCCCTACTTTTTGCAAACTTCGCAACAATGCCACATTAGATCGAAAACTTCAGCAAGGTTCCTTCAGAGGAGATTGTACATGCATCTCAGCAAAAACACCAGTTTCTGTACCACAGCATCAATAGCAAGCACATTTACAGTTCTGCCCTTCGGAGCACAATTACAACCAATTTCCTTCCTAGGGGACAATCCAGGGATTATCACTTTTCATTTTTTCGAATTCTCCTTCCAGGCAGATGAGATCCTTCGAACCCTTCTTCTCGGATTTTCGCAGGCGCAAGATCCTTTTCTTTGGCTTCTGATCGGGCAGTTAGAGTTGGCCTTTGGTCAGGCGGTCAAGGTCATATCCTTTTCCATGGATTTTCGCGGGCGCAAAATCCAGCTGTTGACCTTTTGACCAGGCTGTCAAGGTCCCCTTCTCCTTGGAGTTTTGCGGGCGCGAAATCCAACGGTTGACCTTTTGACCAGGCGGTTAGGGTCCCCTTCCTTAGATTTTTGCAGGCGCGAAATCCAGCTATTGACCTTTTGACCAGGCGGTCAGGGTCCCTTTCCTTGGATTTTCGCAGGCGTGAAATCCAGTAGTTGACCTTTTGACCAAGCAGTCAAGGTCATATCTTTCTCCTTGGACTTTTACAGGCACGAAATCTAGCTGTTGACCTTTTGACCAGGCGGTCAATGTTCCTTTCCTTGAATTTTCGCGGGCGTGAAATCCAACGGTTGACCTTTTGACCAGGCGGTCAAGGTCGTATCCTTTTCCTTGGCTTCTGACTAGGTGGTCAGAGTCGACCTTCGACCGGGCAGTCGAGGTCATTTCCTTATCCTTTTCTTTGACTTCTGACCGGGTGGTCAGAGTCGACCTTTAACCGGGCGGTCTAGGTCGTTTCTTTTTCTCGTGGGCGCGAGATCCTTTTCTTTGGCTTCTGACCGGGCGATCAGAGTCGTCCTTTGACCGGGCAGTCAAGGTCCTTATCTTTCTCCTTGGATTTTTGTGGGCGCAAAATCCAGCTGTTCGACCTTTCGACCGGGCGGTCGAGGTCCTTATCCTATTCGTTGGATTTTCGCAGGCGCGAAATCCACCTGTTTGACCTTTTGACCGGGCGGTAATGGTTCTATCCTTTTCTTTTGGGTTTTCACGGGCGCGAAATCCCTTTGTTTGCCCTAAGTCCGTGCGGATAGGGCCTTCTCTTTCTTGTTTGACAAATAGTATGTTTGTCATGCCCCTTTTTTTTAGGCTGGTATCCCCAACTACTCGATTGACAACCGTCAAGCTGTCAGGCGTTCAGGTTGACAAGACTTGATTGACTTGTCATATCCCGCCTCGTTAGGTTGATAATCTCAAAAAATCCAACTGATGAGTCCGACAACTTATCATTTTCCTGCCAGTGGTTCCCTCTGTGCGCAGGATTTCTGTTGTGCCGAGTGGTGAATAGAAAACAAATACGAACGGATGGATGCCCACATCCCAAGCATCCAAACCCTCCCCCACAGATGAACCTCACATGAAACCCTAGATATGGAGAGAAGAGGGAGGAGTTCTCTCTACACAATTG
>JAMKQA010028119.1:0-14838 GCA_024699735.1 Posidonia australis
TGTCATATGGTTAATGAACAAAATGAAATGGGACCAATCTTTGCAAATAAAGAGGGGAAAAAAGAGAGTGTGGGTGAGAGGTGTGGGCTTTGGGGCCAAGGTGGGTCCAAATGGACTAAATGGGCTTAAATGGGCCTTGAAGGAGTTAATTGGGCTTAAATGGGCCTTGTGGGCCCAAGTGGGTCCAAATGGACCAAATGGGCTTAAATGGGCCTGAAAAGGGTTTGAGCTTAGCCACCAGACCCTCGTCCTACAAAATTGAGAAAAATTGGGGTGTCTACAACGACCTTCTAGGAAACACTTAGTTGGTGAGAGAGAGCATGTTAGTTGCATCCATGTGCATGAATGCCATTCACGCCACCATAACAAACTGCATTTTGTGGTTGGTTCTAACACTAGTAGTTTCTTTTTCCTCAGGTAGAGCATGAGTTCCTTAGCCACTGCCCGAGCATTCCTCCCTTGGCTCCCCTGTTTGCGACGCTTCGTTGCTGATCGTCTTTTCTTGAGTTATTCGTCACTTTGACGAGCTCATCCTAAAATTCATCCCCTTGTTTGCCATCGTAGCCCGGTTCTAACCGGTTCTCGATTAGCTATGGCCTAGCACACTAGTGAGTCTCTTTCCACCGCTTTTGCTCAGGAGGACACTCCATTTTCAATCCCTTCTACCCTTGCTATCTCTTCAACTGTTCACTCTGTTCCTTTCGTGCATCACGGAGGTTTCGTCCCTTACCCTATGGGACATCCACTAACCTTGGCCAGTCTGGAGCCAGGCATTGAGTCTATCTCAGTGACCCCTGCTCAGGTTCCAGATGTATCACTGACGATCTCATTTCCTTAGGGTTCCTTCTCTTTTAGCACCCAGCCCAATGTGGCAACATCTCTTGCGGTTTCCCTGCCGCCAGTGCAACCCATAGCTACCCCACCTTTGACATTTGGACCTCTGATTGTGCCATCCCTCATTGTCCCTTAGGGATCCCCTACTGCACAGGTAGAGTGTCTATTGGCCTTCGCCCAGAAGATCTAGGGCATGGCCTTTACTATTCAGTCCACTATAGACCCAATATTCCTGAGGCTCCTCGGCAACCTGCTCCGGTGTTCCAGGCATCGGCACCAACACCTCAGCCCTCACCCCAGCTCCTCACTGCACCCATTTTAGGTGTGACCCTGCTGTCCCAGACACACCACCTCACTGCACCGCATTCTACTCCAGCATCTGGTGGCCAACCCCTTGGGTTGGCTGGAGTACAACATCCACAGAGCCTACAGCCTGGCACCATACCGCTGCAGCAGCTGCTACTCCCACACTTAGCACCCACTGCCACACAGCCCTCCACTAATCCTCCTCTCACACACCATCAGATTCAAGCACATTCACTTCCACAATCACATCCAACATTTCTATACGGATATGCTGGCCATCATGCCTCGACTCCAGGTGGCATGATAGCGGACCCGGAGGAGCATTTAAGTGCGACCCACACAGCAAATGCAGTTGTTCCCCCGGCTGCATCACCTTTGTCGGTAGTAGCTCTAGATACCCTCCTCGTTAGGGTGGGTGACCTGGGGAGAGCACTTCGACAAGTGCAGGGAAGCGACCACCAACCCTACGGATTTCGAGACCTCTGTTACTTCCCAGAGGTGACACTCCCACTACATTTTCAGATCCTGGACTTTGAAAAGTACAACGGTAAGGGTTGCCCCATTTCACATCTTAGGGCATACTGCAGAGATCTCGCTTAACTCCAGGCTGACGAGAGGCTACTAATCCACCTTTTCCAAAAGAGTCTCACTGGTCCAGCCCTCAAGTGGTTCACATCGCTTGACATGGGTTCGATCAAGACTTGGAACGACCTCTCACAAGCGTTCATGGACCAATATGCCTTCAATCTTGACTTGGTCCCAAAGAGGGAGGACCTTGTCGCCACAAGACAGAAACCCCACAAGCCGTTTGGGGAGTACGTCGGCCGCTAGTGCGCCCTTGCATCTCAAGTAAAAGATAGGCCCTCCAACGAGGAGTCTATCGAAATTATTATTCAAGGTGCGTAGCCAGATGTTGGGGCTTTGTTGAGCATTCAACCTGTCACCACCTTCCTATCTCTGATTTGAGCAAGTGCATGTGTAGAGAGCTCCATCCGCAGTGGTAGCTTCCCGGTACTCGCCACTTTTGCCAAACAAGCCGCATCCCTGGATCACCAGGTGAGCAATAGCACTAGCAACGGCACTGGCACCAGTTACCCTAAGAGGCGGGATCCTCCCAAGCCTACCGTCGCATATGTAGGGTCGCCTGCCATGCCCTTCAATGTGATGAACCAACCAAGCCTGAATCAGTTAGTCTATGCACATACACCTAGGGCACCGCACACACCATAAATCACCACCACCACTCAGCTGGTGTATCCCGCGACACCGGTCCTGCAAGGATCCCGCCCAGGGCAGAGAAGGCCTCAACATGCTGCATGACAGTACACACCACTTGTTGAGCCACTAAGCACCATCCTCCCTAAGGTGGTGTCACTTCTGAAACTCTTGGAGGTCTGCCCTCGCCAAACCCTCTGTCGAGGTGGTACAACACGAGCCTCCACTGCAATTTCTACCGCTGCGTGGGTCATTCGACGGACACTTGCATGGCCCTTCGGAGTGCCATTCAAGATTTGATTGACTGCAAGGTCAGCATTATCGACACTTAAGAGGCTCATAACAAACCTACACCACCACCTTCACATGCACCAGCACCACCAGCCTACCCCAACATTGTCAACCAGCCCATGCCTGTGCATAACAACGCAGTAGGCGTTGGGACCTCAAGAATCCATCTCCTCTCTGCTTCTCGGTCTACGATATCTATGGTAGACCCCTCTGATTTAATCCATACTGTAGATGAGCTTCCCCACTCATCTTTATCGTTTGAGTCATGCCTGTTCCGAGTCAGCCATCGACGTGATACGGTTGACCGCTAGGGCAGAGCGTACCGCCACACCGTCGACCGCGCACTCTAGGTCACCCATTTACTTACTAGCCCGACCCATGCCTAGTCATCCTGTCCAGTCTCCATTCCAGCATCATGGCCAGCCTTTTATCCAACATTCTATCTAGCATCCTCTTGTACAACATCCTATCCAGCACCCTCTCCAGCCAGACCAACTTTCTGTCAGTTCGTTGTCAGCACCACTAGACCTAGCGACACGTACCCCTTTTGTCGTCCACCTAACGAGGGACACTCATCGTGTACCCTATGATTATGCTGCAGAAATGTGCGCAGAAGTCACCAAGTCAGGGAGAGTGTATAGGCCACCAGTGCTAGCAGCCCAACCTGCCTGTTGCCACCCAACCAGCAATATCTCCATTTGGGATCTCATCCATACTTCTGCAAAACATCAAGAGGCCTTTCTTAGGGTCTTTCAGGTTGCTCACGTCTCCCCCACCATAGAACCGTCCACTCTGGAGAATATGGTGGGAAGGATTGCAGAGCTCCATGTCATTTCCTTTTCCAGCGAGGAATTGCCTCCAGCAGGAGTCAATCATAACCAGCCTCTATTCATTACAGCGCGGTATCAGAGCTTTCGAATTCCCCTCACCCTAGTTGATAACGGCATGAGCCTTAATGTTTGCCCTTTGCGCATAGCAAACAAAATCAGATTCAAAGCCGAGAATATCATACTAGCCACAAAGGGAATGATAACCTTTGATAACACACTTCATGACGCGCTAGGGATGCTGGTTATTCCTCTCACTATAGGGCTTATAGTCTTCGATGTCGAATTCTATATTGTGGATCTGGAGCCCTCTTTTAATCTTCTGCTTGGGCGCCGTTGGCTGCACAAGCATCAGGTGATCCCCTAGACCCTCCATTATATGGTTAAATTCCACTAGGGCAACGACGTATTTGTTGTCATAGCGGAAGATCTTGACAAAGAAAAGGTCGAGTCGGTCTCCGTTGTCTCCCTCCAGACCGTCCATTTCGATCCTAAGTCGTCCAACGTCATGTTCCGGGTCAACCGTTTTGAGCCTGTCAATTATATTCCGACTCTCAAGCGTGTCAGTTACCTGACCGTTCATGGCAATCCCCTTTGGATGATCGAAAACGTATGTTACAAATGGGGATACAAGAAGGGGACATCACTCAGGTGACATGGCCATGGAATCTCTGAGCCCATTCAGGTGGAGGAGAGGCGGGAGTTCGAGGGTCTAGGATACTAGTAACAGACGCACAAAGATGGATATTTGTGCACTAGGAGGTACAAAAAGATTTATATTCTGTCGGACCTCACCAATTTTTTCAGTGTAGGGATACTCGATCCCAATTAGAGCCAGGCCACCGCAGAGAGGAGCCAACACCAGATGGTGCAGCCACAGTCTCAACCGACAGTAGGCACTTTGACGACATCAGCCACAGCCCCAATAGCAAGCCCCACAGCGATAGTCTTGCAAGCAGTGGCATTGGTAGATCTGTCAGTGTAGTCGGTCAGTCTGAGGCATTGTTCATAGTGGTCTCAGATCCATTCAGTAGAGGGCCACAGTTTAGATGAGGTAGTGGCAGAACAGAGTGTTGTCCAATGTTCTGATTGCATCACGGTAGAGGATGAGACAGTTGGCAGGGTAGGTCAGGCGAGTGAGCAAGTCAGTGACCTAGAGCTTTTATTCTGAGAACAGTTGTCAGTGTCGACCGAGGACACAGCCGAGCATCAGAGGCTGAAGAAAGGAAAGTCAAGGGCCACAAGATCAGAGCCAGCAACCCCCCCACTAGTAGTCGAACCATTCATCCATCATGGTCCTAGCTGATTCCTAACTAGAACCCACTAGACCATTAGAGTTAATCTCTTCGGAGCCGGGAGGCGGGTCTAGATGGTATATGCAGAGGAAGCCTCACCTTAAGCACGTTGAGGGTAAAAAAAAAATGACCCTGAGTTAAGCTTAGGAGGGAAGCTAGGCGGCATCACTCCTATCAGTCAGCAGTAGGGTAGCCGCTAGTGAGTTGCACCACTTGTACATACTACAGAAAATCCAAAAAAATAAAAAAATTCCAGAAAACCCAAAAAAATCAGAAAACCAAAAAAATAAAAAAATAGTATTAGGAGCCGAGGAAACAGAGCAACCCGGCCAATTAGCAGAGCCCACTGTCAAAGAGCTAGAGGTCACACATTGCAAATACAAGAACACTAAAGTCATTGTGACCATCATGAAGAATCATCAGGGGTAGAAATCGGCGCACATCCTCTCTTTTGATGTCACCGACCCAACCCTCGAAGTGGAAATCATATCAGAGCTCATCACTTATGAGGAGGAGGATGATGACATGGATGAAGACGGTAAGACACCCGAATTCCAGCCCTATGACAATGATCAAGAGGGGCCAAATATGCATGTCAAGGAAGAAACCGAATGGGTCAACATCGGTACAGTAGAAGATTTCAAGGAGGTACTCACCAGTGCTAAGCTATCTCCACTAGCCAGAGCAGCTTTCATAGCATTTCTGAAGGAATACGCAGATGTCTTTGCCTGGAGTTACGACGACATGGTCGGCCTGGATGTCAAAGTGGTGGTACTCAAGTTACCCTTGAAGCCTAACGAGAGGCCCGTCAAGCAAAAACTCAGGAGATGGCGACCTCAATGGATCCTGAAACTCAAGGAGAAAATCATGAAACAGCACAAGGTGAACTTCCTCAAGGTGGTGTTGTACCTAGAATGGTTAGCAAATGTTGCCCTAGTGACAAAGAAAGATGGGAAGGTCCGTATGTGCATTAACTACAGAGACCTCAACAAGGCGAGCCCCAAAGACGATTTCCCACTTCCTCACATAGATGTCTTGGTGGACAACACAGCCAGACACAAAATGCTATCATTCATGGATGGTTTCTCAGGGTACAACCAGATCAAAATGGTCGAGGAAGACATGGAAAAGACATCCTTTATCACCCCCTGGGGAGTTTTCTACTATCGTGTGATGCCATTTGGGCTCAAGAATGCAGGTGCAACTTATCAAAGGGCAATGACTGCACTTTTCCATGACCTCATGCATCAAGAAATAGAGGTCTATGTAGACGATATGATTGCCAAGTCCAAAGAGCCTGAGGAGCACCTAGTTTATTTGAGAAAGCTGTTTGATCACCTCAGAAAGTACAAGCTCCGTCTAAACCCCAACAAATGCATATTCGGGGTGTGTTCTGGCAAGCTTCTAGGATACATCATCAGTCAAAGGGGAATCGAGGTTGACCCTTGCAAAGCAAGAGCCATCATCGATATGCCTCCTCCTACATCTGAGAAGGAAGTTCAGAGCTTATTGGGCCGATTATAGTATATCAGCCAGTTCATAGCGTAGCTTACTCCCATCTGTGAGCCTATCTTCAAGCTGTTAAGAAAGAATGCACAGATCCACTGGAATGAGAAATGTCTAGCTGCATTCGACAAAATCATGTAGCTCCTTACAAAACCACCCGTCTTGGTTCCACCCACACTAGGACAACCTCTGTTGCTATATCTCTCCACCACCCAACACTCCATGGGCGTAGTCCTTGGGCAGCACGATGAGATAGGACGTACGGAGAGAGCCATCTACTACCTGAGTAAGAAGTTCAATGATTGTGAAGCCAGGTACAGTCCCATCAAGAAGATCTACTTATCCCTTGTCTGGGCCACCCAATGCCTCAGGCACTATATGATGGCATATTTGGTCCTTCTCCTATGCCAACATGATCCCATGAAGTACTTGTTCCAAAAGCCAACATTAGTGGGGCAATGCTTGAAATGGCAAGGTGATGCCGCCCAATATGACATTACATTTGTCACACAGAAATCAATGAAAGGGCAAGCGGTAGCGGACCATCTAGCTAACCTACCGTTGCCAAAGTATGAGCTGTTGTAGATGCAGTTCTCGCATGAAGACATCCTGTTCGCCATAGGGGATACAGACTCTAAGGAGCCAGAAGACAGGTCCCGGTAGTACCTATACTTTGATGGAGCAGCCAACAAGAGGGGTAGAGGAATCGACGCGGTATTGTCGACACCACAGGGACAGATGCCCCCTTTCTCTAGAAAGCTCACTTTCGAGTGCACGAACATTGAAGCCGAGTACGAGGCGTGCATCATGGGACTACAAATCGCATTGAAGCATGGTGCATGAAAGCTATAGGTGCACGGGGATGCCATGTTAGTCACATTCCAAATCAATGGTGAATGGAAAACCAAGGATCCAAAGCTCGTGCCATATCATGAGTATCTCTTACAGATCATCAAGGAGTTCGAGGAAGTGCGCTTCTCTTTCATGAGTAGAGCTAAATACTCCTACGCAAATGCACTGGCAACTCTTGCCTCCTGGCTCTCAATATTTGAAGAGCGCATAGTCGACGTATCGGTCACTCGAGCAGAGCAGCCCGTCCATTGTATGAGCATAGAGGAAGCAGACCCGTCAATAGAGCCTCCTTGGTATCATGACATCAAGACCTTCCTAGAATCAGGCGATCTCCCAACCGCCACATTAGTAGTAGATAAGAATACCTTGGCATGCTTGGTGTCTAGGTACGTGTTGGGTGGAGGACATCTATACAGAAGATCATATAACCAAATGCTTTTGCGGTGTGTCGACAAGGAGGAGGCTGATACCTTGATGCTTCAGATCCATGTCGGGACCTGTGGCCTCCACATGAATGGAATACTGCTAGCCAAGAAGATCATGTTGCAAGGCCACATTTGGTCAACTATGGAGGCAGATTGCTGTCGTTTCCTGCGCAAATGCCACAACTGTCAGATTCACGAGAACTTCATACATGCTCCCTCTCAGCAGCTGCACAGCATGTCTTCATCGTGGCCTTTGTTTACTTGGGGAATAGACGTCATTGGGGCCATCCATCTGGCATTATCCAATGGCCACAGCTACATCCTGGTGGCCATAGATTACTTCACCAAATGGGTAGAAGCAACCTCTTACAAAACTGTCACAGTTGTAGCCACAAAAAAGTTGATCAAGCACAATATCATAGCACGGTACGAGGTGCTGCACTCCATTATCTCAGACAATGGCAAGAATTTCATAGCTTAGAAATTAGAGGATTATTTGTAGAGCCTCAAGATCAAACATCACAGATCTTCCTCGTACTGCCCACAGATGAACAGTGCCATGGAGTCAGCAAATAAGAACTTAATCAAGATGTTGAAGAAGAGCGTCGAGACACATAAGGATTGGCACGAAAAGCTCCCCTATGCGCTATGGGCCTACAGAACTTCGGTCCGGACCTCAACAAGAACGACACCTTACTCATTGGTGTACGGCATGGAAGTGGTCCTACCAGTTGAGGTAGAGATCCCATTACTCAGAATCTTGAGGGAGGTTGAGCTAGAAGAAGCCGAATGGGTCGAGGACAGATACGTCCAGCTGAATCTAATCGACGAGCGTAGACTACAGGCCATGTACAATGCTCGCTGTTACCAAGCAAGAATGGCCAGATCATATCAAAAAAGAGTCCTACCTAGGAGCTTCACACCGAGCGATCTAGTTCTGCAAGCCATACATCTCCCTGACGGTCGAGGCAAATTCCGACCTAACTGGCATGGTCCCTCCATCATCAAACAATTCTATTCAGGAGGCACAGCAATCCTCGAAGATATGGACAACGTTGAGCTACCTGAGCCAGTCAACACATGTTATCTGATGAAATACTACCAATAAGCAGAAAGCGTGTATCCTCGTCTTGCAAAGTATCCTTTGGCACATCATGCATCATCCACTATTCCATCATGCATGCATATTTCTAAAATAAAGGCATTCCAAGTGCATCTAATCCATAGCATCTGTACTTTTACTTTCGTGCACATCAATAACTTAAGCACATCAATGACTACATGCATCTATGCATAAAAGCATCAACATCACATCCCGATGACAAAAATCGGAATAGCTAGCCTACTTGAGAAGGGTTTATACCTCTTTAGTTGATACTACATAGGCATTCTAGTGAGCGAGGGAGCCACCACCCAGCCATGGTTAGGCGAAATGTCCAAACTCCCATAGGGGCTTATACCTCCAGAGGGAGATAAAATGTTAGGAGCGAGCATGAGTGTGAGCCAAAATAGAAAAATAAACATATCCACAAGGGCATAAAAGAAATAAGAAGACAAAAGTCGAAAACAGAAGCTAGCCCTAAAAGAGAGAGGCAAGTAGGCCAACTCTACCCCTATCACTTACCTTAGGGAGGAGTCGAAGCAAGCTTCCCAAAAATCCAAGCGACCAAAGGGACTAGCCACCCCTTGCATACAATTCCAGCAGCCCCCTCCAAATCCAGATGCCCATTACCCTCAAGCAAGGGTTAGAGTGAACCTACAAGCCTAAGAGGTAGAAAAGAAATAAGCCAAAAGCCAAAAAAGTAGGTCTAAGTCCCCAAGAGTTTGGCACGGAGCCTAATCTACTGAATCATCCATCCCAGAGAGCAATCAACAGCCTAGAGGTCCCGGTAGTATCTTGTGAATTGAGGTCTTCTCCTCTTCTCATAGCAGGCATCATTAGCATTCCAAATCCAGAGGGATGATACAACATAATACTATCATTCTTGCATACATTATCGCTTGTCCACTTTGCAAAGTCTCGCTAGGTCCCAAACCAGGGGCATGTCAGCTGCTCCTTGGCCAAAGACCTAGCTAAGGATACCGTACACTAGGGGCATGTCAGTTGCCTGTGTGGTGATAACCTTCCCTGTTAACCAAGGGCATGTTAGTTGTCCTGTTTGTTGACCCTCCTTGGGACAGTATCATTGTCCAGAACATGTTGTCTACTCTATAGCTCAAGCGCAGAAACGAGGACAAGAACAACCATAAGCCTCTGAGGTCAAAGCAAAGTCAAAATATCCATACTCCCCTAATCAGCAGGTGGGAGCGTAGTCGATAGTCTAATACCAAAATCAAACTCCTAAGAAGTCAGTCAGTGACACCACAGTGAACCTAGGGAAGTGTCAGAAATCATCCACCAAGTCCGCTTTATTCGAGGAAGAAACAATGCCCTTGTGAAGCCCTTATCTAGCCGAGTGCCACATATCAGTACAGAATCAGAGCAACAATTTATCTGGATCGACCATCATTGCCCAACAGCATCAATAGCATCAAGCGAGCAAGCAAGGTAGTTGTAGTTCAGGGTGCGCCCACAAGCAAGTGTTTCCCAGCAGACCGCCATTGGCTTAACCAGCTATCCAGGCCCCTTGTTTTCTTTTGTTCCTTTCTTTTAGCAACATCCTTAGCATTCCGATACCAAGGGCATGTCAGCTGCCTTTTGGTATTATCCTCCTGTTACCAGGCGCATGTCAACTGCCTTTTGGTATTATTCTCTTGATATCAGTATTTCGTCAGCTACCCTCTTTGGGTATCCTGCCTTTCGCACTGTCACCGACTGCTTCTCGGTTGACTAGTTCGTCTATCCTGCTTTCTGAACCGTCACCGACTGCTTCTCGGTTGACTAGTGTAGACACCCCAATTTTGTAGGTCTACAGGCTAGGATTGTGGTAGCTGGGCTTTTAATCACAAATGAACTCAAACCTTGGTTAGTCCCAAAGCCAAGGAACGCCAAACCCAACAGCAAATGGTCTGAGTAGTGATCCGGGGCCATACAGGTGCACCTATCAGCCGCACTAGATAGGCACACCTCTTTGGCGCACCATACAATCGCACTGGACATGCGCATTAAAACCCACCAAAGCCTGCCAAAGCCCACCAAAGCCCAAGCAAGCCCACTTAGGTCCATGAAAGTCCACAACACCTCAGCCCATTTCTTCTTCTTCTTCCAACCCAACAGCCACTCCTTCAGCCCTTCTCACCACAACCAGCCATCATCAACCTTAACAGCACCCACTCTTGTTGCTCCCTCACCCAACAGCTTCACCAACTCATGTAGTCCATGTGATGTGAGGAGGAGACCAGAGAAAAGTGAAGCCACGATCCAGCCACAACCCATCATTTCCCTCCGTTCTCATCTCATCCAGCCTATCTCACCACGTTGCCTATTAGTAGCCTTAGCCAAGCTCGAGCCCTCCACGAACTAGTGCCACTGGATGCATCATCACTAGCTCGAACGACCGTCGATCACTGTCAGCATGTAGGCAGAATGGAGGGTGCGTGGGGAACAACAAGGTGGTTATGGGCGTTAGTTTGTTAGGAGGATCTCTAGTTTGTTACGGATTAGGCTAGTTGTTAGGATCTTGTCGTGGTTTGTTGTTGAGTGGCTACAGTGTGTCGCCAGAGCTTCACCTATAAAAGGAGCAATAGTGTGAATTGTGAAAAAAAGAGGGAAAGGAGAGCGAGAGAGAGGGGGAGGAAGAGATAGAGTTCTAGGAAGAGAGAGGAGGCTCGACCAGGTACGCCCTCCTCTAGCCTCATTTAATTTCAATTTTAGCTTCATAGGTCTCCCTCTGTCTTCCTTGATTGATTCCAACAGGGCCAGAGGCCTCCTCTGGTCGGAATCAGCCCCCAAGCCTCGCCAGAGTCGTTTCGCAGTGACCTAGGTGGGGGTGCTGGTCCAGGGCTTGTCCTTGGTCCTAGAAGCTTAGGCCCTCCTCTCCCGGCCTCCCTCCTGTTTATCCACCTCTTTGCGCACCGCTTCACTGCCTCCCAAGGCCTCCACCAGAAGATCGCCGGAGTCGCGCCAGGTCATCGTCGCCGGGGAAGAATACTGAAACTAGAGAGGAGATGCGAGCCTCCAGCCTTGCAACGCCCCTCCTACCCCCATGGAACGATATCCGACACTCCACTAACACTCCTAAGGCTCCAGGATCGCGATTCAGGCCTTGGATCACTCCTGCAACCACGCTCATCGAAGAAGACGACGGCGTCGACAGGTGGAATCCTCATTTGCGTGATCTTCTTCTGTTTTGGCCCCTGATAGAAAGGAAATGTCCTCAACACTCCTCTGAGCTTCCTGGAGCCTTGGATTGCAGCATCAAAGCCTCTAGAATCACCTTCTTCTCCGACGCCGTCGCTGGAGTCGTGTCGACGGCGACAGGGATGGACAACCACCTCTAGTCGTTGAATCCCTGATCCAAACCGTTGGATCTCTTTCTCTCCTCCTCTTCTTGTTTCCCGTGGTGTCTGATCCTAGATCAGGCCATGGGATAGCCACTAAGTGTCCCTCTGGCGGTCGTCGACGGTAGGGGTTTGTTGTCGGTGACCGTCACTTCTCTTCTCTCTTTTACATAAAAAATAGTTTTCTTCAATTAATTTTTTGAAACTTTTGATTTGTTACATTTAGGTCCTTCTGTTCTTACAAGTAGGTCTTTTCTCTTACATTTAGGTCCTTGCACATTTTTTCTTTAAATTGTTTGAATAAAGTTTTAATTGAAAATATTTGCAATGTACCCCTTGAGTTTTCCTAATAGCATTTTGCAGGCTTAAAATTTTGATAAAAGCCCCAGAGTTTCTTTTCATGCATTTTAATCCAACCTTTTTGCATAAAGAACCCTAAACTTTTGTGAAACTCTTTTGATGCATGTTTTTGTGGCTTAAATTGTATTTTAACGCCTGAACATTATTGATTTTACACTAAATGCATGTTTTCTAGGATAAAATTACTGAATAGTCCCTGCAACTTCCTGTTTTCAATCATGGACTCTTTTTCTTGCATATTTTACCTTGAATTTCCACATAATTGCTTTAAATGCTTGTTTTGATGACATAATTGACACACTAGATTTGGCTAGAAATGCACAGATCTGCACATTTGACACTAGATTTCTTCAAAACTACATGAAATGTGTTTTTCTATGTATTTTTGATGATTTAGCTTCAGAAATTCAGTTTTCATTCAGAATTTGGGTTTTTTGCACAAAGGCCCCTGGAATTCACATTTTTACACTCTTACATGCATTTTGCATATTTTGTCGCATCTTTTCATGCACGTTTTCTCGCATTTACTTCCTTACATAGTGCACTCATTTCTAACTCATTTCAAGCATGATTTTCTCGTTGTTTCTCGGATTTTTGTCGATTTTCGTATTTTTGATTTGATTTGGTTTTCCATTGCCCAAGGGTGTACATTAAAAGGCTTAACAATGCCGACATTGTCCCGAAAAGAGGATTATTTTTTCCAATTTGATTTTCTCAGATTTCTTCGAATTTCCATTGGTTTTCGTGACACTTTTTAGAGTTTCTTGATTTTTACGATTTTCCTCATCGCCCACGGGTGTACAGTAAAGCGGCATTCTCAATACCTACATTTGTCCCTCGGATTAACTTTTCCATTTATTTCATTTCTTCTCTTTGATTTGGCATGTTTTCTTGTCATATTTAGCATGAGCATTCAAAATAGGCAAGCACACACCCATTAGACTATTGGCAAGTAGGAAACCTAGAAAGACTGTGTTTCTCGGGCGCATAAGGTTGCCTAACCTCTTCCCCATGCGTAACAAGAATCCTTACCCTTTTTCTGGCCCGCATTGATTTAAGCATTCCATCCATTAGGCACGGAGCATACATGTTTTCATCACCTTGTTTGCTTCTTGGTTTTCATGTGTGTTTGGTTTTCTTCGTCTTTCCATTAAAAGACTTGGTGGCGACTCCTTTCCTTATCCTTTCCCATCTTTCCTTGGTGTTTCTGAGTCTAGTCTTCCTCTCCGGATTCATCATCTTCGCCGTGACCGTATCGGGACTCCTCATGTGCTTCCACGCACCTGGTACAGGAGAGCCGTGTAGGGTTCCACTGGCATGGTCACAACTAGTTCGGCTATCCTGCCTTTTGAACCGTCACCAACAGCTTCTCGGTTGACTAGTTCGTTATCCTGCCTTTCGAACTGTCATCGACTGCTTCTCAGTGGACTAGTTCGTTTATCTTGCCTTTCGAACCATCACCGACTGCTTCTCAGTTGGCTAATTCATTTATCTTTACCTCAAGACTCCTTTAAGTCCAAAGGAGATCCGAGTCGCTGTTTCCTTGTATCCTAGGAACAACCTTTATCCTTTTCCTCGAGACTCCTCTTATCCTAATGGAGATCAGAGTCACTATTTCCTTGTATACTAGGAACAACCTTTATCTCTTTTCTTGAGACTCCCTTGATCCTAGTGGAGATCCGAGTCACTGGATCCTTATATCCTAGGACCAGCATTTATCCTTTTTTCGAGACTCCTCTAAGTCCAAAGGAGATCCGAGTCGCTGTTTCCTTGTATCCTAGGAACAACATTTATCCTTTTTTCGAGACTCCTATAAGTCCAAAAGAGGTCCGAGTCACTGGCTCCTTGCATCCTAGGACCAGCATTTATTCTTTCCTTAAGACTCCTCTAAGTCGAGAGGAGATCCGAGTCACTGGTTCCTTGTGTCCTAGGGCCATCCTTTTGTCCTTTTTCTCGTCGCTCCTTTAAGACCGCAGGAGGTTTGAGCTGTTGGTTTCTTATTGTAGACATCCCGATTTTGAAGTCACTTGGTAGCAGGCTTATCTAGATGATGCTCTGGTTGCGACCACCAAAACCCTAGCCCACTTATGCCCACACAAGCCCAATCAGGCCTACACTAGTCCACTCTGACCTAATTAAAATTAAAACCAAACAAAACACATTTAAAACACTTAGAATCCAATTAAGGAAACAAAAACCCTAATTCAAGTCAAAATCAAATAAAATCCACCTAAAATCCAATTAAGGAAACAAAAACCCTAATTCAAGTCAAAATCAAATAAAATCCACTTAAAATCCAATTAATCAAACAAAAACCCTAATTCAAGTCAAAATCAAATAAAATCCACTTAAAATCAAATTAATCAAACAAAAACCCTAATTCAAGTCCAAATTAAATAAAATCCACTTAAAATCCAATTAATGAAACAAAAACCCTAATTCAAGTCAAAATCAAATACAATCCACTTAAAATCCAATTAATCAAAC
>JAMKQA010028120.1:0-12288 GCA_024699735.1 Posidonia australis
TTCATGTATATGGTTTTCCTTGTCTTCCATAATAGACTAGGTGGCGACTCCTGCATTTTTGCATTTTGTTTTGTTTTTTCGACGTGATTTTGCCGACCGTTTCGCATTATTTTGCGATCATCCTTGCCGGCATGGTTACAATATGCTTAAACATTCTAAAATTCAGTGTTACCATCTTCTATATATCATTTGAATTTCAACAGATAAACGTTTGTATACTTAAACATTCTATTTTTTTTCTTAAATATAAATCTACTAAATTACTTATTTACCCTACCCATTCTATATCTTACCACGGGTAATGAGGCGGATAAGGGTAGAAACTTAAAGAATGCGAGTGTAACCATGCCGGCGACAGCCTCGGGGCTTGGTGCGAAAGGCCAAATACACGAGGATCGGCAAAGTCAAGGCAAAATAAATAAATAATAATAAAATAAATATGCAGGAGTCGCCACCTAGTCCATTAAAATGGAAGACAAGGAAAACCATATAAACCATGCAAGTAAGCCAATGAAAAGCAGGTCATAAACCAGAAAATGGGTAAGGATCCTTGTTACGCACAAGGAAGGTGTTAGGCACCCTCGTGCGCCCGATAAATCGGTCTTTCTATAGGTTTCTCATTTACTTATGAAATGTCGACTTTTCAACCTTTACTGTACGCCCGAGGGCGATATGTCATGCCATGCTAAGTGAGAGGTGTCTTATACTAAATTGGGTGCATGGAGTGCAGGGTGTGTCCTAATGCTCAGAAGTATCGCTCATATATCGGGTCAAGTGTCGATGCAAAGATATTGCATAAATAAGATCAGGGATCTAAGTATTTTGAGCGATTTTTCATCCTTGCTTTACTACATGCAATGTATGATGTAACATGCATAGAAGGTTTGAAAACTAAGTTGGGTCTTCCTGGTATACCAAGGAAGAAAACCAGAAAAATCCAAAAGTAAATCAAAACAGGAAATCATGCTAAAAACTATGCGAAAGCTGCTGTGTGCTATTGAAAATAGGCAGGTGCGCCAAACTGATGCTCTGGTCTGGTGCGCCACCTATGTGCTCCTATGTGGGCCAGAGAGATGTGCCAAGGAAAATACCAGAAAGTCATGCAATGCAATGTCATATAAATGTATTTTAGAAAGTTATGCAATGTAAAGTTTTTGTAAAAATGGAAAATATCTTTTAAAAAAAAAAAAAAAATGCAAGTGTGAGAAGATTTACGGATCTTGTGCTCAAGGGGCTAATAGTCTCACACAAGGTCACATCTTGCCCATGCTGAATGTCAACCATGTTACTGGATCATGGGTTGATGCATAGATTCTCCACAAAGGAGTAAATGGCAATCAACCTACCAGATTTTAAACCGTGGACTGAATATCCAAAGGTGAAAACGACTTAGAAAACAACATTACTTGCGGCTGAAATCATGTGTGCACAAATCATAAAATACCAGAGAATCATCACCGAAAGAATCGGATTTAAAATCATTCGAGAAAACATGTAGATGCGGATGCAGAAGAAGGTGATTTTGCTTCTCTGACCAGTCTGGTGCACCAGAATGGTGCGCCAAAGTGGTGCTCTGGTGAGGTGCACCGCTCCGGTGCACCATATAGATGCTCCAGAATGGTGCTCCCCAGAGAATCTGAATCAGACTGCAGTCTCATTCAGAATTCTGGTTCAGATTCAGAGATAGGTAATTATCCTTTTTAATTAAGCCAGTTATGCAAAATGATAGAAACTGAAATATGATGAGATGCAAATGAACAGAAACCTTTCTTTTTTATTTGATTCAAAAGCAAAATGAATCATGGGTTCATGGCAGAAATGCTTATACAAGATTTTAAAGAACATGTATGAGAAGATAAACTTGACAAGCCATATGCAAGTGATGAATACGTAAAGAACATGTTTATTGCATATCCTAGCATGAATGTGCATAAAAACAATGATTTCTTGTGCAAAGAAACAAAAAGAAAGACTATTTTCAGGAACATTAAGGTGCAGAATTTTCTATTTAAATTGTATATGCAGAATATCTTATCATGGAATTTATGTAAGCAAGAAGAAAAGGAAGATCAGTTTATATGAAGGTATGGCGTATGTTATCTAATATAGGAAGTAAGTAAAAACAAAAGAATGCATGGAGGACCTACCTTGTCCAAGATGTTCCCTCTTGCAATATCAAAGATAATAAGATCCCTTGTTGCTTTGGAAGGACTGGGAATTCTTCAAAATGCAAAGGAATGCTTGGGAAAACGAGACTGGCTTGCAATAACTTGCACTAGATTTATCTCAAGATAATAAGATCAACTTTGAAGGTCAGATCATCAGGGGCCCAAATGGTTGCCTATGGATGTCCTTATATAGGAAATTCTTAAAGGTAACCCCTAGAGAATACAAGCAGCCTTGTAAACGAAGAGCCTGAGAAGATTCCATGGCATATTCGTTGGTGGAGGTTACAACAATGAGAGGAGGAAAGCCAGCAGTCAGCAGCCTGAGAAGTGGATGTGCGCCAGCTTTATGCGCCAGGTAGGTGTGCTTGGGAGGTGCTCCAGCTAAATGCGCCACTTATGTGCTCTGGCTTGGTGTGCTAGCTAGGTGCTCAAGCTAGGTGCTCAATATTGGTGCTCTACCTTGGTGCTCTCCACTATCTGTTTGAATTTCTAATTAGGCTGGGGACCTGCCATAGGTTTGGGATTGGTTTAGCTAATGGGATTCAAGGGTTAGCCACATCCAAAGCGACATCTGGAAAGTTTATCAATGAATCACCTCAAAATCGAGATGTCTACAGCGAGTCTATACCTGTCCCATTACCTGTTAGAATTTAAAGGGTAAGGATATGTGTAAGCTTTATCCGTCCCGTATCCGCCCCCGTTTACAGGCTTAGTCCGGTAGCATGACACATTATTGAGGGTCATTCTAAGAGGTTGGATTCAGGACAGATGGTTGCGATTGTCCGTGCCAGTGTAGTGGGACTGAGATTAGAATTCCCAAAGGCTACTTATAGCTAGAGCTTGTGGTTTGTTTTTGGTTGCACCTGTGAATGATGTTGTGACTTTCAAATATGGATTTGTGTCGATTTTTGAAATACAATTTCAATGTAGATTTGAATAGAGGCTTTGTGTTTGGTGTGGTGATTGGGTGTGGTTGTTAACATGTGTAGTCATTTTAAGTATACATAAAGGTTTTAAGAAGCATGCATATGGTTTTGAAAAGAAAGAAAAGAGAATGATTTTAGAAAACATAGTTTTTAAAAGATTTGTTGCTTGTTGGGTGTAACCATGCCCGCCCGAGGATCTGACGCGGAGTCGTGCCAGTGGGAGGAGATCACAGCCATACCAAGATGGCGAAGGCGCGAGATAGGATAAAACGAAAAAGAAAATGAGTCATCACCTAGTCTTTTAAGAGAAAGACGAGGAAAACCACAAAGAATCGAATGCGTGAGATGCAAATGTAAATGCCAGATGTCTACTAACCAGAGGATAGGTAAGGATATTACGCACGGGAAAGGTGTTAGACACCCCCGTACACCCGAGAAACTCGGTCTTTCTAGTCTAATTCGCTTGCTAGAGGCTGAATGAATGTTTGCTAAGCCTAGATTATGCTCTAATCATGCTAATGTGAATGCCACATTAAGACTAGATGGATGTGCAAGATGATATGCAAAAGCTGCGAAGAAATTCACATGAAATGATGAAATTACCAAAGATGACACGACAAAGAAAATCAAATCAAATGACGATGTTTTTGGCGAGAACGGTTCAAAAAATCATATAGGCCTCAAGAAAATCAATAATGCAATCAACTCAGGTCGTCGGAATCATAGAAAATATTGTGGAAATCAAGACGAAAAAATTGTGAAGAAGTCTACGCAAAAAGGGCAAACTTTGATATGCGAAGAAATTCACATAAAATGGCAACGTTTTTGGAAGGAATGCTCTGGAAAACCACACCGACATCGAGAGAATAAAAATGCAATAGACCCAAATCATTAGAATCGCGGAAAACACCACAAAAACACAAACGAAAAAATTGCAAAGAAATCCACATAAAATAGGCAAATGGTGACGTGTGAAGAAAATCACATAAAATGACGATGTTTTTGTAAAGAATGGTTCAGAAAACCATACTGATATCAAAAAGATAAAAAATGAAGTCAACCCAAGTCATTGTAATCATGGAAAAAGTCATGAAAATCAAGAAGGAGAAATAATCTACAAATAGGCCAATGTAGGCCATTGGGACAATTAATGTATGTCCTTAGGTAATGAAATCCAAATCAAATTGGGAAAAAAATCGAAAACACAGAATAAAAGGGACCAAATCAAATGTCAGGTGAAAGACTCCGAAAACAAAGTGAAAAAAAAAATCCACGAAAGAAACACATGAGATGCAGACTCACTTAAAAGGGAGGGACTGATACACAAATGTGATAAAAACCATGTAAAATGCATGAATGTGTACCTAAGTGTGTGAAAGATGCTAAGGAATGACTTGGACCAAGATTATGCAGGACTGAGTGTAAAATCTAACATGCATGTGCATGAATAGGTGGCATAGGGGCAATTTGGTCATTTCAACGGTTGGATGTGATGAGTACATGTATGAGGATGATGCCTAGTCTGGGATATATCAAAATGTGTTTGAAATGTCCAAAAAATGTTATTGGCAAGAAAACATGAGGAAAACAACAAAATGATGTAAACACAATAAAGGACAAACATAAGGACTAAGATGCAAAATTCGCAAAAAGAGGAGAAAACTTAGATTAAAGAATGTTCAATGACTTCTATTCTAATATGAAGATAATGAATCGAATAACAATGTGGCATTGAGAGGCGTGAAAATTGCACCTTGGTAGTTTCTTGAAAACTCAAGGTCTAAAGTGCAAAATTCACACATAAGTGCAAATTGGATTAAACTATGAAACTAAAGATCAATTTACAATGTAAACATAATTTTTAAAGGAAATCTATGATTAAATGCAAAATATGAAATACAATAAGTGGAAGATATCGAAAATATGTAAGGAAACAATTAAAACCCTAAATGATGGATTTAAAATTAATCTAAGGGTCTAAATGCAAATTTTCTATGTTCTGAGATTGTTTGTTAAGAATTCAAGGGCCTGGATGCAAATTTACAGGGTTTAAATGTGACAAAAACTGGACTTTTAAGATGATCAGTGCAATTATAAAATTTCTTAGGGTCAGTATGCAAATTTTCAAAGAAAACCCATTTTTAAAAGTTTTGGGACTCAGTGTAAAATATTAGGACTTAATTATAAAGAAAACATGAATGCAAGGTCTAAATGTGAAGAAACAAACATTTACAGAACTAAAAATGAAATAAAAAAGAAACAGGGTAAAGAACGCAATATCTACAAGAATAATAAAAGAAACAAAAGGTTATTTAAAACAACAGGGACTTGAACATAAATAACAGAATTCAGATGAAATGAAAAAGGACTCAAATGAAAACAATTTAAATCTATGGGTCTTTTAAATAAAAAAACCCCTAAAACACTAACAGTCACCATCGACGATTCAAAGATCACCGCGGCAACGGCTTGGGAGGCTCGCTGAGCTCTCTAGGCGGCTGATCGGTGATCTGAGGGGCTGAGGAGCTTGAGGAGGTGACGGGGGGAAAATCCAACAACACCGATTGAGTCCTCGACGGTCGAAATGCGCCGTCGGTCTCCCTGGTCGGCGTTCTTCTCTGGCGACAGCGAGCAGCAACGACAGCGACCCTGAAGGCGTTGTTTCGACGACGGAGCGACATGACAAGGACCGGAGAAGCTTAGGGGAGTCACAGAGAGGCTCCTAAAGGCATCGGCGTGAACTGGGGTGGTTTGGAACGTTCTCCCCATCTCCTGCGCCAGAGATGACCGTGACAGAAGTTGGGGCAGTGCTCCAGCCTCTGGAACGGCAGCGAGGCCGTGGTGAGGCGGTGAGTCTCCCTGAAGTGGTGGCTTGGAGCGGGAGCGCCCAGAGAGCTCCAACGATTTCTCGACGGCGGTCGACGGTGCAGGGCGACGACAGCAAGGACTCCGGCTGAAGGAGACCAACTGAACTCCTCCTGAGCAATGGAAGCTCAGGGAGGAGAAGGAGGAAGAGGGAGGAGAGGCCACTGGCCTCGTCGGTGGTGGTGAACCCACCATCGGAGGGAAGAGAGGCGACTCTCAGAGGCGGCCCGCTTCGACAAACCACAAATAAGAGGCTAGGAGGCTATTTAGGATTAAAAAAAGAGGGGAGAGGAATACGTGGGCAATGTTGTCTTCCCCAATGACGCTCGACAGCAGGGCTCCTCTGATGACTCGCTTCGGTGACTGAGGCTAAAGGTGTCCGGGGGTGAAAAAGGTTAGGGGAGAAGGCTTTGGATGTCGTGGGTTGCTACGGATCGCTCTGGGTGGATTCAGTGCGGGAAGAGAGGACTACAGAGGGGCTTTCCAGAGACCATCCTTGGTCTGTCGGTGGCAGCCCTTTTAAACATCGATGAAGCCTCCAACGACGACCATTCTTCTTTCCAGTGGATGGGCGTCGTTGGATCGACGCAAGTTGGAGGAGTCGACCGGAGATCACGGGAGTCAAGGATCTGCGTCGGAGATGGTGTCAGAGATGTCGTTGGAGAATTCGGGGGTCGTCGGAATTATTTTTCTCTTTTATAAGGTTTGCTTATTGATGAATGAATGGGCTGAAATGGGTCTAGTAGATGGGCCTATGTTTTAGGTTTTTTTTGCTTTAGTTTTGTTTTGGGATTTTCTAGGGATTTTAGGGTTTTGATTTTTAGGTTTTTATTTGGGTTTTGTGATTTGAATTAAGTTTCTGATTTTGTGACTTAGGGGGGTTTAATTAATTGGTTTTAAATTAGGGTTTTAATTATTTTAGGGTTTTTAGGATTTTAATTTTAGGGTTTTTGATTTTAATTAGAATTTTGAGTTTAATTAGGTTTTTGTGTTTTAATTAGAGTTTTTGGTTTTGTAAACACCCTGATTTTGCAATCACTTAATAGCAAGCTCCTCTAGAAGATGCGCTGGTTGCAACCACCACTCCTAAACTCTAACTCCATCAGAACCCTAAGCCCACTTAGGCCCACATAAGCCCATTAGGCCCACATAAGCCCAATTAAGTCCACACAAGCCCATTAGGCCTAGACAGACCCACTAGGCCCTCTCTAGGCCTACACAAGCCCACTAGGCCCACATAAGCCCACTCTAAATTAATCCAAGTAAAATCACTAATTAAAACCAAAAATAAACAAAATTCACCTAAATCCACTTAAAATTTTAATTAATTATGTAAAACCCTAATTAAAAACCAAGTTAAACAAAATCCTAATTAAAATCAAAATCAAGCAAAATCCACTTAAAATCCTAATTAATCAAGTGAGAATCCTGATTAAAGTCAAAATCAAATAAAATCCATTTTAAACCACTTTAATCCATTTAAATTCAAGGGAAAAAACCTAAATTAAACTCAAAACCCTAAAGTCACTTAATTAAGTTAAAAATCCTAATTTAAACCCAAAACTTTAATTAAAATCCAAAATTTCCTAATTAAACTAAAAACCATGATTAAAATCTAAAAACCCTAAATTAAACTCAAAATTCTAATTTAAAAACAAAAACCCTAATTAAACTAAAAAAACCCTTAATTAAAACCCAGAAACCTAATTTAAGCTAAAAAAACTCTAATTAAAATCCAAAACCCTAAGAAACCCATAAAATAAATAAAATCCAAATCTAAAGCCAATTAATTAAACCTTGAATCATAAAATCAAAGAATTTAATTAAAACCAAAAGAAAACCCAAGCTAAATAAAACTTTAAAATCCTTAAACCTTAAAACACAAAAGCCCTAAAAGAGAAACAATAATCCTAAAAAAATTAATCTAAAATCAAGTAATTAAAACCTAAATTAAAATCATAAAATCAAAATCATAAACTTAATTCAAAACCTAAAACAAAAAATTAAAATCTAAAACCAAAAATCAAAACCCTAAAAAACTTAAAACCAAAATCATACCTAAAACAAATAAAATAAAATAAAAGCCCAATTGCCAAGCGCACTCACAGCCCAATACACCCATTGCATATTTAATCAAAACTTAGGAAGTATGAGAAATAAATCCACAGTGCCATCTTCTTCCCCAACTGATCCTGCTTTCCCACTCCTTTCTTCCCACGAAAATACAACCGCAGGCACGATCCCCTCGCGCCATCCATCCCTTAAAGACCTAGAGAAACCACCAACGGGAGGGAGGGGAGAAGGACATCACAGAGAGGGGAGATCAAGGAGAGAACTGAGGGAGTGGAGAAAAAAAAACCAGAGAGAGATCGTCCTGAGAACGCCCCTATCTTGAGCCTCAGACCATCCACCCAATTTCACCACCTCCAGAGTCTTTCTCCAAGCCCATTCGCATCCCCAGAGGTCTCCTAAGATGTCACCAGTGCATCAGCCCCGAGGAGCGCATCGTCGAGCTTCGCCGGAGAAACAATCCAGTTGTCGTTCCAGGTACCCTCCTCCCTCTTCATCCTCTGTGTCAATTCAGTAGGCCCTCTTTAAGACCCTCCAAGTATTCTGGGACGTGCCACGGCGGAGCCAAGCCCCCTGCACGTCGTCAGACCCCTTTCCGGTGGTGGGTTCCCCAACACCGACGGCTGGAGGAAGGCCCCAGGGCTCCTTCCTTCCTCCCCTCTTCTTCTCCTTCCTATTCTCCTCCTCTACGCCTCTGCCCCAAGGGACACCCGCACCTGACGCCAGAGCCGCCGCGTCGCCGCCGCTGCCCGCAATTGCCACCGCTCGTCGTCACGACGCCCGTCGCCGCTCTGACGCACCCCGCTCCAAGACAAGGCCTCTGGAGGACTCCCTGGAGGGAACCAAAGCTTCTCGCGCCGCTCCGCCGTCGCCCAGAGCCCCTGCGACGTCCCAGCCACCGCCGTAGAGCTCCTCGCCGGAGCTCGAGGTGGGGGAAGGCCTTGGGCCTCCCCAATCGCATCCCGCCGCTCGAGGAGGTTTGCCGCGCCTCCTTGATGCTTCCCCGGGCCTCCGTAGCCACCGCCGCTCCTTGGAGAGCCTCCAGGAGGTCGCCGGAGAGGATCGTCGGCGGCAGAGCGTCGGCGACCTCCGGTGATCTTTGAATGGGCCTTTTATTGCCAATTTAGTTAAGTTTTTGATTTTTACATTTAGGTCCTAAAATGTTACATTTCAGTCATTTTTATTACATTTGGGTCCAGACATTTTCATTTCAGTCCCTTAAGTTTTAAAATAATTTTTATTTCTTTATTTTACCTGTGAATTTTGCATTTGCCCTCTGAAGAGTTCATCTTTTAATTCCTATCATATTAGTGCATGTTTTTATCACATTTAAGTCCTAAGAAGTTACATTTAGCCTCTGAATGTTTTTAAAACAAGTTTTCTCTATGACAATTGCAATCTGAACCCTGAACTTTCTAACAATTACACTGATAATCATTAAAATTGGGTTTTTGTCACAGTTAAGTCCTAGAAATTTGCATTTAGGCCCCTGAATGTTTCTGAAATGATTTTTCTCAGTGAAATTTACATTCTGAACCTTGAATATTCTAAAAATTACACTGATTATCATTGAAATTGAATTTTATCACATTTAAGTCCTGAAAATTTGCATTTAGGCCCTTGAAGTTTTCTGAAATGCTTTTTCTCTAGGAAATTTGCAATCTGAATCCTGAATTCTTTAAAAATTACAATGTCCATCATAAAAGTTGATTTCTCTTTACAGTTACGTCCTAAAAATTTGCATTTAACCCCTAGAAGTTAAAAAAATGAGTTTTTTGTTGAATTTTGCATTTTAGACCCTGAGTTTTCAAGAAATCATCTAAGTACAATTCTCACATATCCATTATCACATTGTCCTTTGATCCATCATCTGTACACTAGGATAGAAGTTTTTGAATGACTTTTAAATCAAATTTTCATCCCTTTTGTGAATTTTGCGTTTTAGTCCCTACACTTATCCTTTATTGTTTTTACATTGTTTTATTGTTTCATGACCTTTTCTTTTGCATGTTTTCTTCTTTCCTGACATTTTTCATACATTTTGGCATTCCTTAGACCATGCATTGTCCCCATGCATGCATTCGTCATATTTGACCATTGAAATGACCAAATTGCCCCTTTACCATCAATTCATGCACATGTGTGTTTGTTATTGCACCAAGTCACGCATAAGCTTTGTCTACAGCATTCCTTAGTGAATTTTACCCATCTAGGTACATTTCCATACATTTTTGCACTGTTTCGCTGTATTTGCATTTTAGTCCCTCTTTTTTGGATAAGACTGTATTTCATGCATTCTTCCGTGGTTTTTTCTCCTGTCTGTTTTCAAGTTCCTTCATCTGATATTCGATTTGACTATCTTTACTCCATGTTTTCATATTTTCCTGATTTGATTTGGATTTCATCACCCGAGGGCGTATAGTAACAGGCCTGAGGGCCGACATTTAACCCCATCACGGGTTATTTTTTCCCTTTTTTGATTTTCACGACATTTTCCATGATTCCGAGAACACGGGTTGACTCGACTTTTTATCCTTTCGACATCAACATGGTTTTTGAAGGCGTTCTTTACAAAAACATCGTCATTTCATGTGATTTTCTGTGATTTTGTCAATTCATGTGGATTTCTCCGCAATTTTTGCACATCGTCCTTCACATCCATCCAGTATTGTCTTGGCACTCACATCAGCATGATTAGAACACAATCTAGGCATAGTAAACACTCATTCTGCCTCTAGCAAGCGAATTAGACTAGAAAAATCGAGTTTCTCGGGCGTACGAGGGTGCCTAACACCTTCCCCGTGCGTAATAGGAATCCTTACCCATCCTCTAGTTAGTAGACATCTGACCTTCACATTTGCGTCTCATTCATTCACTTTTAATGAATTGTTTGTGGTTTTCCTCGTCTTTCCCTTAAAAGACCAAGTGGCGACTCCATTTCTCTCCCTCTCGTCCCATCTCGCGCCTTCGCCATCTCGGCATGGCTGTGGCCTCCTTACCTTCTCTTGTGGGGGCACGGTCACAAATTTAATTAGGATTTTCAATTTTAATTTAGGGGTTTTAGATTTTAATTAGGGTTTTGGGTTTAATTAATTAGGTTTTTTTTCTGAATTTAAGTGGATTAAAGTTGATTTTGAGTTTTAATTTAGATTTAATCAGTTTTTACTTGACTTAATCAGAGATTTAGTTTAAATTTTGGTTTAATTGATTTTTATTATGATTTTGACTTAGACTTCATTGATTTTGCATGGTTTTGGATTAGGGTTTCTTTTAAATTAGCTTTAATTTTTAATGGATTATATTAAGTTTTACTTGATTAGGGTTTTAATTTGAATTTTAAATGGTTTGAATGGATTTTGACTTCAATTAGGGTTTTCATTTGATTAATTAGGGTTTTCACTTGATTAATTGGATTTTAAGTAGATTTTATTTAATTTTGACTTTAATTAGTATTTTCACATGATTAATTGGATTTTAAGTGGATTTTATTTAATTTTAACTTTTACTGGGTTTTCTGTTTGATTAATTTGGATTTTAAGTGTTTTAAATGACTTTTGTTTGGTTCTAATTCTTAATTATTGTTTTTGCTCTGATTAGGTCAGAGTGGACTGGTTTGAGCCTTACTGGGCTTGTGTGGGCTTAAGTGGACTTGTGGGTTAAGGAGGAGCTAGGGTTTTGGGTTTTAGGTTTGAAAGTTAGGGTTTTGGTGGTCGCAACCAGGACATCTTTCTAAGGAAGCCTACTGCCAAGTGACTTCAAAATCGGGGTGTCTACATTGGACAATAATAAATTGTTTGTTGTAGTGTTTTGACATCCGGGTGAGATGTCGGGGTTCGACTATTTGTGGCGTAGTTGCTCCTAATTCCTTAGCATTAGTTGTCGAGTTGTTTGTGTACTTAGGTGGGATGTGTACTGAGTGAGTTTTTAATGGTCGTTCATGTGTGTTTGTTTTGGTATTTTCGTAGGTATAGGATAGAAGTAGGAGCTTCTTAGTGCACATAGAGATAGAGTCATTTGACCACACATCAAGGATTCTGGGTAAGTGTATCGTGTAATTTTATTTCCAGTAATTGTGCTTATGATATTGACTTAGACTTAGTTCTGAAATTTGTGTAGTTGTAAATGTTAAATAAAAGATAAAAATGAAAAAATAAATAAATGAAAATATAGTTAGATTTAGAATAGCGACTTTGGGATCGTTATACAAATACTGATCTAATGATATACAACTTTGTATATCTTGATACACCTTTTCACCC
>JAMKQA010028121.1:0-13806 GCA_024699735.1 Posidonia australis
CCCCCCCCCCCCCCTCTAGAGGAGCTATTCGATCCTACAAATGTTGTTGTTGTCCTGGCAGAAGATATGGAGAAGGTTGAATCCATCTCAGCTCTAGCCCCTCAAACCATTCACTTCGAGCCTAAACCTTCCGATGTCCTCTATCGGGTTAACCGGTTTGAGCCGGTTACTTTTATTCCACCCTCAGAGCTTGCCAGTCATTTGGCTACTTTTGTCAACCCCCGTTTGATGGTCGACAACCTGTGTGGCAAATGGGGATACGAGAAAGGATTGCCTATGGGGCTTTATGGTTAAGGAATCGCCAAGCCGATTGAGGCCGAAGAATGGATTGAGCGAGACGGTTTGGGTTATGAGCGGTGCTGCCAGAGGAAGAGATCGCAACGCCAGGGTAAGTCTTCCAAGATGATTATTCCACGAGATTTATCCAACTTTATTAGCGCAGGCATTATGGATCCGAACCACAGTTCATATGCAGTGTCAGCACCATCAACTTGGATTTGCCTAGAGGATTCGTATCAGGACGGTGGCCGGCTATAGCAGCAGGGTATACGACAGGTGATCATGCAGAACAATAGACAGACAGAGCAGTCAGCAACCCAGATTATGGTCCAAGAAGCAGACTCATATGATGACATCGGGGATCTAGACCTCTTATTTCAGGAGAAGCTAGATGTGCTTGCAAAAGATCTAGCAGAGTATGATCACATAAGAAAGGGCAAAGCAGTTGCTACAGCACCACCAGTAGAAGCACCAATACCACCCCAGGACCAGGTTTCAATTATGGTCCTGTGAGAAACAGGCGACGACGGCCTCACCAGTTTACAGCAAAGTAGCCGCCAGCAAGCAGAATTTTGTACAGCTAACAAGAAAACAAAAAATGCAAAAAAAAAAAAAAATCAGTGCAGAAGAAATAAAAGAAACACGCGTCAGTGACAAGTTATCACCACAAGCAAAGGCGGAGTTTATAGCTTTCCTGAAGGAATATGTAGATGTCTTTGCATGGAGCTATGATGACATGGTGGGATTAGACATTGAAGTGGTAGTTCATACATTACCGCTAATACCCATTTCAAAGCCAGTCAAACAAAAGCTCCGTAGACGGCGACCCCAATGGCTTTTAAAGCTTAAAGAGGAGATTATGAAACAGCACAAAGTCAACTTTCTCAAAATTGTGTTGTATCCTGAATGGCTCACCAATGTGGTCCCAGTGCCGAAAAAGGATGGACGGGTTCGCATGTGCATAGATTATCGAGATCTCAACAAAGGGAGTGCCAAAGATGATTTCCCGCTTCCCCACATCGATATTCTGGTAGACAACACTGCACGGCATAAAATGTTGTCTTTTATGGATGGGTTTTCCGGATACAACCATATCAGAATGGCCGAAGAAGATATGGAGAAGACATCTTTCATCACTCCATGGGGAGTCTTCTGCTACATAGTGATGCCATTCGGATTGAAGAATGCAGGTGCAACATACCAGAGGGCTATGATAGCTTTATTCCACGATCTTATGCATCAAGAGGTTGAAGTATATGTGAATGATATGATTTCCAAATCTAAAGAGCTCGAGGACCATCTCACCTATTTAAGAAGGTTGTTTGAGCGCTTGCGAAAGTATAAGCTCCACTTGAACTCCAACAAATGTGTATTTGGGATATCTTTTGGAAAATTACTGGGTTACATCATCAGACAGAGGGGAATTGAAGTGGACCCTCACAAAGCTAGGGCTATTATTGACATGCCTCCCCCAACCATTGAGAAAGAGATTCGTGGTTTATTAGGTCAGCTACAATATATCAACAGGTTCATTGCACTGCTTATGCCTATATGTGAACCCATATTCAAGCTGCTAAGGAGGAACGCTCAGACTTGCTAGAATGAGGAATGTCAAGTGGCCTTTGATAAAATCAAGCAGCTCCTGGTAAGACCCCCAGTTTTAGTTCCCCCCACGCCAGGACATCCTCTGCTATTATATCTCTCCATAACACAATATTCCATGGGTGCAGTTCTGGGGCAGCATGATGAATCTGGGTGAAAAAAGAAAGCTATCTACTACCTCAGCAAAAAGTTCAATGACTGCGAGGTCAAATACAGCCCAATAGAAAAAGTCTGCTTGTCCCTGGTGTGGACCACGCAGCACCTCCGGCATTATATGATGGCATATCCAGTATTGTTGTTGTGTCGGCATGGCCCTATCAAGTATCTGTTCTAGAAGCCAACATTGGTGGGTAGATGTGTTAAATGGCAGGTAATGTTGTCCCAATACGATATCACCTTTTTCACACAGAAATCCATGAAGGGACAAGCCATGGCAGATCATTTGGCCGACTTACCTTTGCCAGAGTATCAATCGTTGCAGACCCAATTCCCAAATGAAGATATATTGTTTGCAATGGGCGAGGAGGAGCTAGAAGGGCCTCAGAATGAGCATCAATGGTGTTTGTACTTCGATGGTACAGTCAATAAACGAGGAAGAGCCATCGGTGCAGTTCTAGCAATGCCACAAGGATAGCTTATTCTCTTTGCAAGGAAGCTGGCATTTTAATGCACCAATAATGAGGCCGAATATGAGGCCTGTATTTTAGGCTTACAAGTGGTGAGGGACCAAGGCGCCTGAGAACTCCATGTGTTTGGCGACGCAATGCTGGTTATCTTGCAAGTCAATGGCGACTAGAAGACAAAAGACTAGAAGCTCGTACTATATCATGAACATTTGCTGAAATTGACTGAAGAATTTGAAGATGTCGAATTTTCCTTCATGAAACGAGCTAAGAATGCATATGCAGACGCTCTAGCAACTCTGGCATCATGGTTATCACTCCCAGAGGCACAAGCTATAGACATTTCGGTCACATGCATTGAACAGCCAGCACATTGTATGCATATCCAAGAGGCGCCATCATCAGCTGAATTGCCTTGGTATAGTGATATTAAAGCTTTTCTGGAGTCCAGCATTTTCCCTCTCGACATTTTTGCATCAGATAAGAAGACTCTGACACGGTTAGCATCCAAATATGTGCTCGGGGCCGGGCAACTATACAGAAGGTCTTATAATCAGATGCTTCTCAGGTGCGTAGACAAAAAGGAGGCGGATATGCTAATGTTGAAAGTCCACGTAGCCACCTGCGGTCCACACATGATTGGGGTTCTCCTAGCCAAGAAAATTATGCTACAAGGGTATTTCTGGTCCACCATGGAAACGGACTCTTGCCAATTTGTCAGAAGATGCCATAACTGCAAGATACACGGAAATTTTATACATGCTCCCCTACAACAAGTGCATAGCATGTCATCACCCTGGCCATTTTCTACCTGGGGAATTGATGTTATCGGAGCCATTCATCTTGCTGCATCCAATGGGCATTGTTACATTCTGGTAGCCATCGATTATTTCACAAAATGGGTAGAGGCGGCATCATACAAGACAGTCACAGTAGCCATTACAGAAAAATTCATCAAGAATAATATTGTCACCAGAAATGGGGTTCCATTTGCTATCATTTCTGACAACAGAACTAATTTCATAGCAAAGAGAGTTAAGGATTTCCTCTAGAGTTGCAAGATCAGACATCACAGATCCTCCCCCTATCGACCTCAGATGAATGGGGCAGTAGAGTCGGCTAATAAGAATCTGGTGAAAATCTTGAAGAAGATGGCCGAGACTCATAAAGATTGGCATGAGAAGCTACCTTATGCATTATGGGCCTACAGGACCTCCATCCGGACGTCAACAGGAGCAACACATTACTCTTTGGTGTATGGCATGGAGGCGGTCCTTCCCTTTGAAGTCGAAATTCCATCGTTAAGGATCTTGAAGGAGGCAGAATTAGAAGAGGCTGAGTGGGTACAGGACCGTAATGTTCAGCTAGATCTAATTGACGAGCACAGATTGCAAGCTCTGCATCATGCCCAATGCTACCAGAAGAGAATGGCCCGGGCATATCAGAACAAAGTCTGTCTTAGAAGCTTTGAACCAGCAGACTTGGTTTTGCGTGCCATTCATTTGCCCGATGCACGGGGAAAATTTAGGCCCAACTGGAGCGGACCTTTTGTGGTTAAAGAGGCCCTGTCAAGGGATGCAATCATTTTTGAAGGCATGGACCATAGAGAGCAGTCAGAGCCTGTCATTGCTTCCTACTTAAAGAAGTACTATCAATGACTCTTAGTCAATCCTAACACCTTACACCGTGAGCCACGCATTTTCATGCTTATTCTTTTTACTAATTTTTTAGATTAGTGCATCCTAGCATTAACATGAATAATCTCCTGCACCTTTTCTCTTCGCACAATATCATTTTGCCCGATGAGGAAAATCGGAAGCCTGCCTGCGTAAGACATGTCAAGTCCTCCTCATGTACTACTACCCTAGAAGCTTAGGGTGTGTGAGAGAGATTTTAGAGAAATGGGCTAAATGAACAAATCCCCACGAGACCTATATCTCCAGAGGGAGTAAAAATGTTAGGTCTAGAGAGAGTGTGAGCTTTAAAGAAAAAATAAACTGACCTTGGAGCATAAAAGAAAATAGGAAGACAGAAGCTAAGCTCCACTGAGAGAGGCATGTGAACAACCTTACTCCTACCATAAACATGGAGAGGAGTCAGAGCATGCACTTTCTAAGCCCACATCATCAAAGGGACTAGCCACCCCTTCAACACAAGGGGAATAGTAGCCACCCCCTCAGCCTAAGTGTATTTTACCTCCAAGCAGGAGTAGGCTAGGTTTAGCATGCCTATGAGGGAGAAAAGAAAATGAATCCCTTAAAAAGTAGATATAGGGCCCCAAGAATTTGGCATGAAGATCATAAATCTGAAGGAGAGCCACAAATAAACATAAGTGCCTAGGTTAGTGCCTCATGAGTTGAGGACAGTGTCACCTCTTACAACAGGCAAAACAGGCTTCCTTGGCGCTGAGGGCACTAATATATCAATTAACCCTCTCTCTGCATTCGCACTTTTTGCACAGCATTTAGTTTTTTAGTCAAGCATATTTGCATTTACTTTGCAAGGCGTTTTGTCCATATTCCGACCAGGGGCATGTTAACTGCCCTATTAGTCGTGGTATGGGCAAGTAGGCATTCGGCTAGGGGCATGCTAGTCGCTTCTTTAATTGGAAGAATCTGAGACCAGGGGTAGGCCGGTTATTTAATTTTGAAAGCAATTGTGGGAATACATGAAAAAATACAAGCAATGCAAGATGTCATAAATGCCAATAATTCTTATTATGATTCATCACTGATACATGTATTGCTAATCAACTCTGGGCCTCTTTGAACTGCTAGCCCCTATGAAACAAGTGCCGCTGGGTGGGATCTCACTCAAAGGCCATGTCTCCCGTATCTCGGCTTCGTATTCCACCGTACAACTGGAACCTTCAGTAATGGCAATATTAGAGGATTTGATGGGAGCCTACGTCTTGCGGGCCAATTCTGAAGTTGTTGCATTTGAGCCAACTATATACCTCTTCTACCAGTCAGGACAGGGACTTTGCTCAATAGAATCCTGGCAGAAGCCGAATTGGCGAAGGACCCAGACGGTGTGATACTCCACACCTCCCGAAAACCCAGGAAGGACCACGAGCCGCATATCCCAGTCATTGAAGAAGCAAGTAAAGGTTCTTGACGCCGAATATATAATGCACCATGTCACTGAATCCTCAGCAAGATTCCCCAATCTGTTGCACAGCTCTTGCACCCCTGGGAGTGTCCTCGAATGGTGAGTACGGCTGTAGGTTTCAAAAGCAGAAGGCCAAGGGCGTAGAATCTTCATCCCCATATGGGCAGCAAACCAAAACTGGCAAAAATGAAATTATAGTTAAGAAAAGCACAGCAGAGTAAAAGTATAAAATGGTTTGCTTACCTGCACCAGGGCACCACACCCATGAAAATGGCGGGAGCGCTTCAATGCCCGGTCCAAACCAACATAGGTTTCAACAAGAAGAACTGGAGCTAAATCAATCTGGCGAACAACTATCGCCCAGGCTATTTCTACCACCTCGATAGCCACAGTCGTCCGGCCATGGCTAAAAATAAGCTCCCCGAGTAAGCGCACCACAAAGCTATAAAGCCACAAGATGCGCAAGGATGAACGGGCATTGATGATCTCATCAAAATAGTCCAGGCGCACCATGGTTATAGATTTGTCTCTGCAGATAAGTCTCTCCTCACAGACATCTCTAGCCACGCCCGTAAATCGGCTCAAAACATGAACATAGCTGTCATGGAAAGTAAAGACTGGAGGGGGCATGAATGGTGATAGGTCGCAAATCCGTCTGACTTCCTCCAAAGTCAAAGTCATCTCTACCCGCCCAAAGCGGAAAATGTGCAAGGCCGGTTTCCAAAATCGAGGCATAGCTCACAACAGATGCCAGTTAACCTCCACCTTAGCTATACTCAGAAGGGAGGAAGAAATGCCCCAGACCCGTAGTTGTTCACGATCAGCAGCTGTTAAAATGTCAATCCAGCCACATAGAGCATCTGAGCAGTGTTTTGGTGTCACCATGGTGGGATAACTCTGTGAACACAGGTTTGAGCCAAATATGGCAATAAAAAGGGGGCAGAACTTAACATAAACATGAAGCAAACAAAGCAATCTAGCAGAATATAATCCAAAAATGAGTACAGAATCAAGAGAAATATTCAGAATATGTTGCCATAAAGCCAAGATAAAATCACAGAATGCAAAATCTGTAGCAAAGCACAAGAAATCAACAGAAAAAACAGCAGAAAGCACATATTTACAAAAGTGCATACCATTGTGATGCAAAGTATACTACAGCCAGTGCTCAGAAAGATCAAAGAAAGGAGCAAAAAGTAGAGATCTAACACCGTTTTTCAGAAAGGACGATGGTATTTCTCGCTGAATGCGGGTTTATATAGGGAAAATAAAAGGGGTTTCAGCAAAAAAGGAAAACAAACTCGCCATTTTTAGAGGCGCACTTGAAGGGCGCACTTAGGTGGTGCCTGGAATGGCAGCAAATTTTAGCAGCACCTCCCCTGAAATATGGACCTCGCCAAATCGGCGCCATTTATTTAAACATGCACAGAGAATCTTACACAGACAAAACCCTAGGGGTGCACATCACAAAATCTGGATTTTTATTAAAATTTCAAAACATGTTACAATATTCCACTGTTGTTACAAAGCTTGGAAAGAACTACAAAAACAGAAAAGCTACTCCTCGTCTGAATCTTCCTCGTCACATGCTGTCTTTTGGAAGTGTTCGGCCAAGAGAAGGGCGCCTCGTCAGGTGATTCGGCGCGACCACTGAGCAGCTGTAGCAGCCTGGGAACGGGGAGTAGAGTCATGGACCCTCTGGGTAACCTCG
Source organism: Posidonia australis (assembly GCA_024699735.1). Lineage (NCBI taxonomy): Eukaryota > Viridiplantae > Streptophyta > Magnoliopsida > Alismatales > Posidoniaceae > Posidonia > Posidonia australis. The sequence goes on from JAMKQA010028121.1 coordinate 7,327, forward strand.
GTATCTGAGCGGTCCTCTTCAGATGCATCCATAGTGAAATCCTCGCTACTAGCTACATTCACCTCCTGAGCTGGGAATTCTTGCTGCAATATCAAAGTTTTTTGTTAGCAGTCAGAATTATAAGGGAAAGTAAGAAAAAAAACAGAAAGAGAAACATACACAGATGATGTTACACCAGCGCAGTTCTTGCAAAATAATAGATATGTCAGGCGTGCTTTGAGCTGAAAATGATAATTTGCAAAGTAAAAGTCTTACCCTCTTCCGGCGGATATCGGCATAAAAGGTGCCAAATTGTTCTTCAAAGCCCTGTGGATTGTGACAAATGTCAGACTTATATAATTCACATATCAGCAATATTAAGCAGAAATGGTAATCATGTACCTTGGCCCAGTCGGAGGCATACCACATCCCACGCTGGCTGTCCCGCACTGCCTCCTCGAATAGGTACGGCTTCCCCACACGCCTGTACCAAGCCAGATAGTCTGTGTAGTTAACTTCCTGAAGGACGTGTCTGTCCTGGGAAGCTATGGCTGCTGCATGTCGCCTTCTAGCAACTGAATGAGTCGTAGCCGGGCAATCCATATCAGGAGGAGGAGGGGCAGGAATGCAAAACTCGTTCAGAAATTGACGCCGCACGCCTCCCTGAAGGAAATAGGCTGACTTTTTCATGCAATAAAACTTCACCTACTTGTCCCTATGAACGCAGCCATAGTTCAGAGGAGCCCAGTCAAAGGCATCATATCTAGAGAACGAGTGCAGATGAACCTGTTATAAAGCAAGAGGAATATATAAGCAATCTAAGCAAGCATTAGAGGATACAACATAAAAAGAAAGGGAAACTATAGACCCCAGCAGTAGCCCGATGGTCAAGCTCGACCCACTGGCGGGGAAGGGGCAGAAGCTCGTCCCGAAGGCGGCCGAAACTATGCCCTCTGGTGATATGCTCCATGATCCAATACTGGAAATGACAGACAGAAGTCAGCTTATCAAATATTTAGCATAAAGGAATTTTGTTTTGCAAAAAGTAATGAAAGCAAATACTTACAGTCAGCAAAGGGTATAGCCCCACATAAGAGCGGCGCCCAAGCCTAACCACATTGTCAAGCCCATAGATCAGCTAGGTATAACTAGCATCGGCCCAGTCATAATGCTCCAGATGTTCCAAATTGGTTAAATACACTATCCAATCAGCATGAATGCAGTAAGCAGACGAATCACAGAACATCATGGCCAGAAGATCCAACAGGAAATGCCTCAGTACAAGGTCTGCCTCCTCGCTAACAGGCATGGGGCTAGGCCAGAATTTGTCCCACTCTCTCAGCCATCCTACTGTGATCATGTATTTCCCCCGAGGTGGCTTTGGAGGAACATGGCCCAAATGCGCAGGAGCAAGGTGCAAACTGTGAGTGGTCTCACCTATAATTGGCTCGTCACTAAAGGGAAGACCCGTCAACAGAGCCCACTGATCAGGCAGGATGGTTAGCTCTTCGAATGGAAAATGGAAAGTGTGCGTCTTAAACCTCCACCTTTCCACCAAAGCCCTGAAGAAGTTATAATGGCCGTGTGTAATGGGTATACGAAGCAAACCTCCAAATGGGGAGCGGTGTAGGAGGAAGTCCTGCAGAAAATTCGGCAGATGATGGAAATGGTCAAGCATCGGGCCCCAATGGCACCGCATGATCCGGTTTGCGTCCCCCTCCTGAAATGTCAAGAACAGAATTAATGCCAAGTCAAGAGCAATTAAAGCTTGTTAAAGTAGGAAGATTACCCCAAAATCTGGACCCTCATAGATGTGATGGTCACTTAGCAGCCGCCCCTCAAAATTATCAGACTCGTGAAAATGCATTAGTCAGATAAAACACCAGATTTATATGCACATTTACTTCAAGTTTGGGCTTACCTCGGCAGGGACAGCAGTAGTCGAGCTGCTAGAGGCACGTGACCTCGAAGAACTACCTCGCCGGCGGTGGCGAGAGCTAGACGACGTATCTCAAGAAGGCTGTGCGGTTCCCTCTTCGGGAACTAGGTCATCCTACAAGGGGGCAAAGGCCAGAGTTGAATACAAGTAGCAGGCATGACAGGTGCAGAATATTTAAGCATAATGGAGCCAAAGTTAAAGTCAGACGTAGCCTTACAGTCAATGGCAAAATAGCAAAGACATAGCAGTTAAGTGAAGCATAATGGCACGTGATAACAGAAATGCAGATAATGTAGGCATGCAGTTATAGCTCAACATTATAGAAGAGTTTAAACATTAAGCAAGTAATTACATGGAAATGTGAGAATTATATGGCAATTTGTACTTATAAGTTGAAACATGCTTATGAAGGGCTGGATAAGAAACATTCTGTGTGGGCTATTATTTTATTCAAGCATAGGTCAACAAATAGTTGATTTAAAATGGCCAATACTGATTCAAAGCAGCTTATTAATTGGTATAAGAAGCAATATGGTAGTTCAGTCAATATACATAGCAACAAACTTTTTTACTTAAACCCATCATCCTTTTCACTGCCATGAAAACAAAAAAGCATCACCACTTCAGCCTGCCACCTGCACACGACCAACATTCCATTACCACAGCCCGTTCCACCTCCACCATCACACGGTCGACCCATCACCGCCACATAGCCATCCAGCCACCACTATCAGCCATCACCTCCAACTGCAATCGCTGGCCAAAGCCCTTACCCGCAAGAGCACCGTTGGAGACCAATCAACCCGTGGCCACCAAGCCACCACCCAAACCGCCACCTCCCCACTACCGTCCACTCATTGCTGCCAACCCACCAAGCCCAGCAACTAGCCCTTCTATAACCCGCAACCATCACCTAGCTGCCACTCGCGCAGCCCGTCGGCGTTCACCAAGCCATCGGCCATTCAAGACAAGAGGGCACACAAGCACAAAGCAAGAACAAGAGGAGATCGGAAAATACCTCCACCGACGAGCCTCTGTCCAGCCAATCTCGGAGAGTACGGTCCATCGCCGCTGCAACTAGCCGCCGATCCTCCATCGCACGTCGTCGACGCGCCGGATCCCCGCACCAGCCAAGAGCACCTCGTCGGCGCACCACCGTCGTGAAGAGAAAGGGAGACGGATGAGAAGGGTGGAGAGGAGTAGCAGAGAATGGGAGAGGAGATGATGGAGAAGAAATGAATGGGTTTCGTGTGGGGAGAAGAAGAAAAGAAATAGTGGAAGAAGAGGCATGCCTTTTGAGAAGATGCAAAAATCAAAGAAAAAGGGAAAATGCATATAAGTGTTGCTTTGGAATGAAATCAAGCAAAAAATAAACAGAACCTTGGGAAAAGTCAAGCAGCACAAGCACCATTGCACTCCCAGCAAGCAGGAATAGAAGTGGAGAATGTCCCTTGCCAGTTATGGCGATTATCCAAAGGGGGCCACTTATAAATAATTTAATAAGTCAAGGTTCAAAATGCAAAATGGCCGTGAAAATTGTGTTTCAGCCCCTAGCACCTCACAGCTTACGCTCCAAGAGCAGAATATATAGTATCAAAGCACATGACCCACAAGATACACCAGATGGGGTAATTTGCAGAAAACCCCCCCATTTTTGCAAATTTACAGATTAGTCCGCAAAGGATGAGGGAATTTTTGTTTGAAGCAGACATTTGTTGATATACAATAGAATCTCGAATATCACAGCACGATGGTAATACAGCAATTAGAAGGTTTTCATGGTTGGGTAATTTGCAATAGAGCCCCTGAGTTTTAGACATTTGCAAATAAGTCCTCACCTTTTGCAAACAATGCCATATTCGATTGAAGATTCTAGCAAGAAGAGATTGTACATGAATCTCAGCAAGAGTGTCAGTTTCTGCACCACAGCATCAGCAACCAGCATATTCATTGATCTGCCCTTCGGGGTATCTTAGCCTTTCTTCCTTCCTTAGGGACAATCCAGGGATCATCGCTTAGATTTTTCAGGATCTCCTTCCAAGCGGATGAGATCCTTCTACCTCTTTCTCTTGGATTTTCGCAGGCGCAGAATCCAGTTTGTTGACTTTGACCGAGCGGTCAACATCATTTGCCTCTCTTTTGGATTTTCGTGGGCGTAGAATCCAGCTTGTTGACTTTGACCGGGCAGTCAACGTCATTTGTCTCTCTTTTGGATTTTCGCGGGCGCGGAATCCAGCTTGTTGACTTTGACCAGGCGGTCAACGTCGTTTGCCCCTTTTGGATTTTCGCGGGCGTGAAATCAAGTTTGCTGATCTTGACCGGGCAGTCAACATCGTTTGCCCCTTTTGGATTTTCGCAGGCGCGAAATCTAGTTTGCTAATCTTGACCGGGCGGTCCAAGTCATGTGCCCCTTTTGGATTTTTCTTGGTTTTCTTCCTTGATATATCAGGAAGGCATAGCTCTACTTTTAACCATTTTTATGCATGTTAGATTGCATTTGGCATATAGCAAAGCAAGGATGAAAAATCACTCGAAATTGATATATGTAGACACCCTGATTTTGAGGTAGTTCATTGATAAGGCTCCAATTGTTGCTTTGGATACGGCTTACCCTTGGACCAATCCCTAAGCCCACAGCAAGCCCGCAGCCCAATTAGGAAATCAAACCAATAGGGGAGAGCACCTACCTAGCACATCAGCCTAGCACACCTACCTAGCACATCAACCTAGCACACCTACCTAGCACATCAACCTAACGCACTTCCCTAGCACAAATAGGTGGCGCACATATCCAGCGCACATCCCTGGCGCACAAGGCTACGACTGCTGGCTTTCCACCTTCCTTGGCTGTTACCTCCAGCAGCGAATGTGCCGTGGAATATTCCAGGCTCTTCATTTGTGAGACCCTCCTTATACCCGTAACTCACCCCTGAGAGTTCCCTATAAAAGGACCCCCATAGGCACCCTTTGGAGGAGATGGAAAAATACTGAGAGCTGAGAATCCTAAGTAGGAACCCCTGCACCCAGCCACTTTCTCCCTTGAAACCCGACCTCTGTACGAGCTTCTCCATTAGTCCAGCAGCCTGTTATCATTCCTTGGAGCACCTCCTTGCATCCTAGAGCCTTCCAAAGCAACAAAGGTTTTCTTATCTCTGATATCGCGAAGAAGGAACACATCGTGAGGTAGGCATTCTACCTCCCTTTTTTAATTTCTTGATGGCATTTCAGAACTGAATAAAGCATGCTAAAAACATTATGTATGATTTGTTTTATTCCATGTTTATGATGTTTTTCATGATATCATGATTGTTCTTTCTATGCAAATAATCTCCATGCAAATCTACGTTGGCATTTCTAGCATATAATCTACATGTGTTGTTGTTCCATGTTTAATATTTTTACCAGGCACCATGTATGCTCTTGCACGTAGAAGCATGCACATTTGATCAACATTTACACATGTTTTGATTTGTTTTACCCAGATCATGCTTGTTCTTAAGTATTTCACACATTTTTCATGCATGACCCATTCACTTGCCTTGGTTTCAAATCCTACATTTTCATGGTGATTCTTGATCCTATGCACTCGCATCATGTCTTCCAGTTTTTATCATGGCATGAGCCTTTTAGCACTTGCATGAATTCCCCTTGTGTCTCTGCTGGGTGGGTTCTGGATCAGGTCACAGTCTGATCCAGAATCCCTGGGGCGCATATCCCTGTCACACCTAACCCACGCACTAATCTGGCGCACTCAACAGGCGCACCAGACTGGTCAGAGATCAGTGCACTTGCATTAGCATCATATTTGCATGGCTTTATCGTAGAGTTTTGAGTGTGTTCCTTTCTGATCAATTCTCTGGTCTGCCAAGATGCCCCCAACATGTTTTCAGCTTTCAATCAAACTGTTTTCCATCTGCTTTTTCTACTTTGTTATTCAGCTCTAGGCTAAATCTGGTAGACTGATTGCACCCTACTCCCCTGTGAGAATCATGTGCATCAGTCCATGATCCAGTGGCTTGGCTGGATCATTGCTCCCTGCATCTAGTTCACATAGATTGAGACCTTGTGTGAGGCTTCAGGCCTTTGAGCTCAAGATCATTGCATTGCATTTGCATTCTTAAATCTTTTAAAGCTTGTTTTCTGAGTTTCTCCAAAATAATTTCTGCTGCATGTTTTCCAGAATGCATCCTCTGATGTTTGGCTTTACCTGGCTTTCCTGTTTTTGCCTCTGCATACATCACTGACCCACCTAGACGCACATAGGTGGCGCTCCAGACTGACGCACCAGTCTGGCGCACCAAACAGGCACCGTAACCTGTTTTCAATAGCACAGCATGTTTTCATGTGTTATGCTTGCTTTCCCGACCCGATTTGCTTCTGGGTTTTCATTTGATTTTCTTCCTTGATGCATTAGAAGGGCACATCTCTGTTTTCAGCAGTTTTCTTGCATTTTAGCTTGCATTTAGGCATATAGTAAGCAAGGATGATAAATCGCTCAAGATATTAGATCCCTGATCTTATTATGCAATGTTCTTGCATTAACTCTTGGCCCGGCACACGAG
>JAMKQA010028122.1:0-12964 GCA_024699735.1 Posidonia australis
AGGGCTCAACTTGCCTCTCCTACCGAACCGCATTACACCCTTGGTTGGTGACACCTTCAGGAAAACGAAGTCTCCTACCTCGAATTCCAGAGGTCTCCGCCTCCTATCAGCATAGCTCTTCTGCTGGCTCTGGGCAAACAACAACCTCTTCCTGATCAGATCCACCTTGCCCTGATACTGCTGTACGATCTCGGGCCCAACCAACTGTCTCCCACCCACCTCACTCCAGCAAGTGGGTGTCCTGCAGGGTCTGCCATATAATGCCTCATATAGTGCCATACCAATACTGGCGTGGTAACTGTTATTGTATGCAAACTCAATCAGAGGTAAATGATCCTCCCAGCTACCACCAAAGTCCAAGACGTAGGCCCTCAGCATGTCCTCTAGTGTCTGGATGGTCCTCTCTGTTTGGCAATCCATCAGGGGGTGGAAAGCAATGCTAAAATTCAACACTGTGCCAAAAGCCTCCTGCAGCCTAGAACCTCGATGTAAACATCGTGTCTCTGTCAGACACAATAGCCACTGGGACCCCATGCAATCTCACAATCTCTGCCACATACAACACAGCTAGTTTTGCCAAAGGAAGATTCACCCTCATTGGCAAGAAATGTGCCGATTTTGTGAGGCGATCCACTATCACCCACGCAGTATCATTCTTTCTTCGGGTTCACGGCAAACCCATCACAAAGTCCGTCGACACATCTTCCCATTTCCATACTGGAATGTCCAGAGGCTGCAAAGTCCCTCCATGCTTTTGGTGCTCTATCTTCACCATCTGGTAGGTTGCACACTTCGCCCCATACTCAGCAATTTCTCTCTTCATCCTAGGCCACCAAAAGTTCCTCTACAGGTCTTTGTACATCTTGGTGCTTCCTGGATGAATAGAGTATCTGAAGCAGTGGGCTTCATCCAGCAAACTGTTCTTGATTTCCTCTATCTGAGGTACATATAATCTCAAGTCATACCTCAACCCACCGTTTACCCCTACAGAAAAATGAGGGGAATTACCAGCTTCCAGCTTCCTCCAAATATCAGACACAAATGAATCATATTGCTGAGCTATGACAATCGCCTCGATCAACCTCGGGGGAACAGACAAGTTAGCCAGCACTACCCTGGTGGGTCCTTGAGACTGCCTCCGAGGCCTGCATTCCACTAGTCCCTCCAACAATTCCCATTAATGGATCATCAGACTAGCCATCACATGAGTGCGTCTGCTTAGAGCATCTGCAACTCCATTAGCCTTCCTTGGGTGGTAGGACAAAATGAAATCATAATCCATAATATACTCCACCTAGCGCCTTTGTCTCAGGTTCAAATCCTTCTGAGTAAAGATGTACTTCAGACTCTTGTGATCTATGTACACCTCAAATTGTTCGCCATACAAATAATGCCTCCAAATCTTCAAGGCGAACACAACAGCTACCATATCTAAATTATGGGTGGGATAATTCTTCTCATGATCTTTCAACTGGCATGAGGCATACGCCACCACCCTACCATGCTGCATCAGCACACACCCCAAACCAGTCCCACAGGCATCACTGTATACTGTAAAACCGCCACTCCCAGATGGCAAAGTCAAAACTGGGGCCGATACTAGACGAGCCTTCAACTCATTGAAGCTCTCCTTGCACTACCAGTCCCAGGCAAAGTGCACTTCCTCCCTAGTCAATCTGGTCAATGGTGCAGCAATCTTGGAGAAATCTTAAATTAATCTCCTATAATATCCTGCCAAGCCGAGAAAACTTCTAATCTTAGTCACTATCTTCAGTCTGGCCTAAATGCTCACAGCTTCCACTTTGGTTGGATCTACCTTTATGCCTTCTCCTGAAATAATATGACCAATGAAAGACACCTCCTCCAGCCAAAACTCGCACTTGGAGAACTTGGCATAAAGTTGATGCTGCCTCAATGTCTCCAGTACGATCCTCAAGTGCCTCTGGTGGGTTTAAACATCCAAAGAATGCACCAAAACATCATAATCTTGCATATCCATCAGGATCAAGCTGGCATGAAAACTCCTGTCTCCCAACTGAATATCAACTGGTCTCAAATACCTCCACGCCAAACTGTGTTCTCCTAATGGAGTGACCACATCTAGGTGGAATGCCAACCTGGCTGGCCTAGTCCCGATCTTAGAGGCAAATGACTCAGAGAAAAAAGAAAATGAACTCCCAGAGTCGAACAAGACTCGGGCCATCCGATCAGCCATAAGGAAAGATCCTATAATCAACACACCATAATCATAATAAGAAATAGTTTCAATTACACCTAGGATCTATTATTACTAGATAGGATTCATCAAATACAGCCGTGCAAATTCTCACCTTCCACCACATCTCCAGATGGACCAGCATCTAGGGCAGCAATGGAGAACACTCTCCCCTTGGTAGGCTGACATGGCTCATCACCTGCTGGCTTTGGCTGACTGGGACAGTCCTTCTGGTAATGTCCGGACTTCCCACAGTTGTAGCAGACTACTCTGTCTAAATTCCTCTGCCTTTGCCAACATTGCGCCGCTACATGCCCCATCTTGCCACAGACATGGCACGGTCCCATCTGTGGGCCACTGCTAGACCCAGCATGGCTGAAACCCATACTCTCTTCTCTACCCGATGTAGGCTGTTGCTTCTGCTTCTTCCCAGAGCTGCCAGAACTCCCAGAACTTGGCTCTCTTGTCACTAACGGTCGAGAAACGGAAGGTCGAGAGGCAGAAAGTCGAGAGATAGACTTTCTCCCCTTTTCCTTCTTGGGATACTCCTCCTGAAACAGCCTATGATCATCCTCATAGCGGCTGGCAAGCTCAATAGCCACCGCTAAAGTCTGGCATTTGAAGCCAATAACTCTGGATCTCAGCACAGGATTTAGTCCCTCTACAAATCCCTTGGCTCTGTTCTTCTTACATACTGCAACCTAAGAGAACTGCTCGAGCCGAAGGAAGGACGACTCATACTCAGCCACAGACAGGCTACCCTACTTCAGGTTTCAGAATTCTTTGTCCAGCTTATCCCTCTCAAGCTCAGGGAAAAACCTCTTAGAGAACACCCCTCGGAACTCATCGTAAGAGATCATCAGCAGGTTCACGTTCAATAATTTGGTGTGGCGCACTGTCCTCAACCACTGATCCACAGCACCCTTGAGTTGGAAAGCTGTATCTGGACCCACTTCTCTGCTGGACACTCAATCCCCTCAAGGATTTTTTCCACTTCCAGGAACCAAGCCTCACACTCCTTAGGAGTGGCGCGCCCATCAAAGGTCGGCGCGCCAAGCTGGCGAAACTGCTTGATCCACATGTCTCCCTTCCTCTCATCCTTGCTGCTGCTGCCAAAGGACTGGGCAAAATCCCGCATCATCACGCCAAATTCTGGTCTCATCCCCCTCCATGCACTACCCTCTCCCGTCTCAAAGTCAAGTAAAGGGGTCTCGACATGACTGCGGCCTCGGCAAGACATCTTCCTGCCAGCACCACAAAACACAACAATCTAAAGTTTCAAGTGCACGACTCACTATTGTGCAGCCCTAGGGTGCCACTAGATCGGACATCACCAAGCGGTACTCTAGGAGTAACCTTAGCTCTGATACCAATCTGTAACGCCCTGATCCCGGGCACACTACCAAAACACAGTATCAAGCATAATTACACTAATTACTGAAACAACAAATAACTGTAACTAAGGCTCACCTTCAGGATCACAATGTGCGGCTAGAAGCTCCAACTCCTGCACCGAAACTCGGCTGCACGCGGTCTACACCTGAAAACCAAATAGCATGCGTGAGTGACATCTAAGTCACCCAGTACGCACCATAAAACATACAAACCACAAAACCTTGGTAAAACCATAAATCTCATTTTTCAAGACTAGGTTTTAGCTTTTTGAAAATCATCCTTTCTTTTATTAGACAATCACTTGGGAATTCAATCCCAATCCAAGCTTTTTCAAAAGCCATGTTTCCTTTTCTTTCCTCAAAACATTTGGAAATTCATTCCAAAACCATTTTTTTCTTTCAAAACATTCCTTTACATTTCTTTCAAAAACCTTTGGAATTCATTTTCCAAAACATTTCCATTTCCAATATTTGGGATTTCTTTCCAAAACACACTTTCGAATTCACATTTCTGACTAGATCCAGCCTAAAACACAATGCCCCATTGGGCCCAAAACCAAATCATAAACACTGGCTGGCAATTGGTTAAAACATCATCATTTCCTTTTAGGATTTTAGGACCATTTCATCAGTCCAATCTTGACCAAATCACATTCCTTTTCTTATTTATTTCCACATTTCTTTACTGTTGTTAACTTGATCAGGGGTAACCAGGCACACAAGCAGTAGGCGAGGACACCCTTCCCCTACCTTCTTGCATTGTTGCAATGAAATTCCCCGTGCGGGATGTCACCACCCCAGCCAACCGGCCTCAATTTCATTTTCATAAGTGCATGGGGATACGTCTCTATCTGACGCCCCAGTCGGTGACCTGAACAACTAGGTCCAACGACCCAGGCTCAGCCTACACCGTCAGTGACCCAAACAACTAGGCTCAAAAGTCCAAGCTCAACCTTCACAGCTACGAGCTCGGTGACACGAACAACTAGGTACAATGACCCAGGCTCAGCCTACACCATTATGAGCTTGACAACCACATTATCAGTGTTCCCTTTCAAAACCATTTTTCATTCCATTCCATTCTTTTTATTGTAGGACTCTATTTCCTTGCAACACTTGACCCTCCACTGGGGTCCCAACTCAAGCCATGAAAACCATACTTAAAGTCATAAATTGGGTCTCATGCCCAAAACCACATAAAACCATCTTTTTCATTCATTTATAGGGTCTCAAACCCAAAATCACATCCAAATCCATTTGTTTGGGGTTCCACATGCCTCCATGTCATTACATAGGGAAACATCATTCATATAAACCCACCATACCATTAAAACCATTTAACATTCATTAAAATTCACATTTTAACATCCCAGTTTAGGGCAAAAATGGCATATCGAATTTTCAATTCGGTATTCTGAAATTTCCTGTTTCGGTATACCGGAAATTGTTGGTATGCCGGAACCCCCTGTTTCGGTCGACCTTGAAATTTTAGTCTACCGAACCCTAGGTTCTACCTTAATCTGCTAGGATTTCGGCATACCGAATAAATTTGGTATACCAAATTCCTCGCAGACAGGGCACACCCCTTTCTAGGCATTGAAAAATTGCCCCAAGTGGGAGTCCAAATCGGACCCACCAAACATTCACGAACAATTTCCATAAAATCATGGGGTGTAGACCCTCAAGTCTACTTAAAACCCCTCGAGCCATTCATGACTCCATCTACCACACAGTTCAAACGAAAATCACAAGGGGAAGGGGCTCAAGAATGGCTACTGTAGCCTTCAACCCCAAAATCACATTCTCCCCACAAACATCAATCCTAACCGCATGATCTCTACAATCTCATGCCATACATCACATTCCCATTTATTTCATGATTTTTCTACAATTTAACATGCAATTCTCTTAATTTTCATGCAATTGGCCTATCCTTAATAAAAACTAAATGGAGGAAGGGAAAGGAGTCGCGTGCCTGGCTCAACTGCTCGGCGACACTCCCCGCACTCCGGTGAACCTCCTCGGCCGGCATAACCCACGAGCGGCTCACTAGCTCGTGCCTCAGCTTCCTCTCTTCTCTTCCTTTCCTTTCTCTCCACACTCCCCCTCTGCCCACTCCTGCCTCCCTCTCTATATCTCCGCCACCACCCGCTTGGCACCGGCCATCCATCCCGTCGAAAGGGACGGGAAGGGATGGGCATCCGTCACTGGTGGCATAGGTGGAAGAAGAGGACGGGGAAAAAGGAGGAAGGGCATGGCTCGTGAGAGAGAGAAAAAGGGGAAAGGAGAAAAAGAAGGAGAGAAAAAAGAAAAAAAGACAGGCACGCCAACCGAGACAACTGTGCATCCTCAAACCAGACTCCACATTGGTCCCTGATCACAAACAGGCGCACAAATAACCAACCATAAGCTTACACAATCAAGAAACAACAAATTATCCATTAATAAACCATTTAAGCAATATTACAATTAATTACATGGTTTACAAATAGAAATGGATAATCAGGCCTAGATGTCACATCTTACCCCCCTTAAAAGAATTTCTTCATGGAAATTCAGCTCTAACAAAACAAGGGTACTATCTCTGGATGTAACATCTGTGCCTGTTTTTCCATTTAATATAAACCATGGAATTTCTTGTAATTATTTGTGTGTGGTTTATTAATGGCAAATCCAGGTTGTGTTTCTTGCCTGTGGTCTCTCCCTGTATTTTGTGCCCCTGGTTTCTCCTTTGTGGTGTGACTTCTTTGGTTTGTGGGTCTGTTTTGTAACTGGGACCCGTGTTTGGGGTAAAGCCCAATTGGACTTGAGGGTGGACCTGGTCAAAGAGACCAACCTCTTGAGTATTGTGCCCTTCTCCCTGTGACCACACCCATGACCTAGTTTCCCCTATGCACGAGGCCTGGCGAGAGGGCTGCCCATCCCGTCCCGTCGACGGTGAGGAGAGTGGCAGGAGGCAGGTGGAACCCGTAGGGATGGCAAGAGGTAGTGGCTTTAAAGGGAGGTGTGCGGCATGGGGGAGGAGCGGAGAAACCAGAGAGAGGGCGAGAGGGAGTGTAGAGGCTGAGAAGGAGTCGCGTGCCAAAGGAGATCGCGTGAGTGCGAGGGGGAGGCTAGTGCCGTGCACCGCTGGAGCATGAGGGCACGCGAGGCTCGCCAAAGCCAGGTACACGTCTCCCCTCCTCCTTCCTTTTCTAGTTAGGGCATGTTGAGGATTAGGGTTAAATCATGAATAATGATGTTAAAATCATGCAAAAATCGGGAAATTGTTGGGAATGAGATGAATAATGTGGTTATGTTGATATCATGTTGATTCATGGGCGTTTTGTGAGATTTTCGTGGGTATTCTTGATGCATGCTACAGTGATGTCATATGAGCTTTATGCCTTTATGAATTTCTATAGAATAGCATGCTTAATGGATTCATGTTTTCATTAGGGGTTTTAAAGTAGACTTGGAGGTCTACACCCCATGTTTTACTTGTAATTTTTGTGGTGTTTTAGAGGGGTCTGCTCCTTACTCCAACTTTAGGGAGAAGTGACGAAAGAGGTTGGGGAGTTTTTCTACAATTGCAGAAAAACGATATGCCGAACTGTGTTCGGTGTGCCGAAATGCTCCCAGGTGGTTCCCTGGACCACTGATTCAGATGACTGGGGGAAATTCGGTCGACCGAATCAAGGGGTTTCAGACGACTGAATGATTTCGATCGACCTTTCTAGCAGGGGACTGATAAACTGACAGAGGATTCGGAATGCCGAAACATTTCGGTCAACCGAATCAAAGAATTTCGGTCGACCGGGACCCAATTCGGTATGCCGAATCAGGACTCTAGGCTATTTTGGAAATGCTTGGAAAAATGTTGATAAATATGGATAAATACATGATAAATGTATGAAATGCATGGAAATGACTTGTGAGATGATGCATGTAAATATGTTGTTTTTAATAATGTTTTCCATGAATTATGAAACATGGCTTATGTGTATGAATGTGGACCATGTGAGGGATGATTGCATGGTATAATGACCATGAATGAATATGTGGGCTTAAAAACCACAGGTGATAATATGATGCATAATGCATGTGATTTACAATGAGTTTTATGAATGAAAAATGGTTTTGAGAAATGTTTTGAAAAGAGAAATTGCATATGGTTTTAAAGAGATTAATAGAATTGTAGGAACCACAATGAAACCAAACTTGCCGATGAGGTAGTGAGACCTCTAGAGATGTCGGGGACGTGTCCTTGGTTGTGGTTGCCGAGTTTGCGGTTCGGGGTAGGAGCCTCGAGACTGTTGTAGTACTGTAGGACCTGGGGTACGAGAGACCCGAACTACCCTCAGTACCGATGCTGGACTGGTCTGGGGTTAGAGTCCCTAGGTGCTCGGGCAACAAGGCATCCCGATGACGCACTCCGTGCTTGTACTAGTGAGGGTACATTTTGAGGCTGCGGCCGAGGTGGTTGAACTCCAGCACGGGGTGGTTCACCGCGGCACTGCAATGTGGGTGTGGTGACATGGAATCCTCACCAGCTGCTTGTGGTCGGGTCGATTGCCTGTGGCCAGGGTGATGCGACCAGTTTTTGAATGGAAAAGAGTGGATTTCTGTGTTGGACTAGTTCCTCGCCCGGATTTGTGATAAGTTGTGCTAATGGTTTTAAATGATGTTTTGGGCTAGGAAACTAGATGAAATGATTTATTTCTCTTGTGTTGAGTATAAAGGTTTATGAACGAGCATGAGGTTTTGAAAGAAAGGTAAAGAAAAGAAAGTTTGAAATGGCATTGTTTTCAAAGTCTTTCTAATAGAATGTGTGGTTTTGGTGATGGTAGTTTTCTAGCAACTATTTTCGCAGGGTTTATCGCTGTTTTGGGGCACGTACTGGGTGACATTCCTGTCACTCACGTGGGTTTTCCTTGTCCCCTTTTGTTTCAGGTGCTCAGGAGTAGGAGCATTCTGATCTAGTGCCTCTTTTCAAGCCACTTTTGCCGCACACAGGTCTGGGTGTTTAGTTCTATTTATTTAATTCTGTTATTTAGATTCTTTTGGCTGTTCTTGGGTAGTTCTTGTATTGTTGTGTAGCACTGGGGTGTTACAGAGTGGTATCAGAGCCTAGGTTCACTATGTGCACTAGCTTAGTATGTCTGGCATTGTTGCTTTAATTAGACTACTCGATTTGTAGGGGATCATAGCACCTGATTTGTTTGTTGCTTGCTTGTTTGTTGGCTTGTGGTGGCAGCAAGATGCTGCCTAGAGGTCGGGGCAGAGGCAGGACTCCCACAGCAAGTCCCGATGAGGAGCAGGACAGTGGTTGGGGAGGTCTTCGACTGGAGCTAAGCCATATGATGCAGGGTTTTGCTCAGACTTTCGGCAAGAACAACACTGATGGGACCAAGGCAGACCCGTAGCTTAAGTAGTTCCGTCGTTTGAGCCCGTCGATTTTTGATGGTAGGGGCAAGCCAGAAGAATGTGAGGCCTAGCTGCTTGAGTTTGAGAAGATCTTGGAAGGCTTGGAGTGTCCAGCTGAGAAGTGGGTTCGTTTGGCTACCTTTCAGTGTAAGGGAGACGCGGATCAATGGTGGAGAGCCACCCGCTGTATGAAATTTCCTAACGCTAACCTGCTGATGATATCGTGGGAGGAGTTCTGAGAAGCCTTCGATGAGAAGTACTTTCCATTGTATGAACGAGATCGATTGGACAAGGAGTTTAGAAACCTAAAGCAGGGTAGCATGACTGTAGCCAATATGAGGCGGCCTTCACCAGATCGGAGCAGTTCTCGCAGGCATTTGACACTGAGCAGCGCAAAGCCAAGAGATTTGTGGAGGGACTGACTCCAGCACTCAAATCGAGGGTCTTAGGCTATGAGTACCCCACTTTGGCTAGAGTAGTGGAATTGGCGGCCCGTTATGAGGAGGACTGTAGATTGTTCCTGGAAGATCACCCCAAGGGTAAGGGGAAGGCGTTTGCTCCATGATCTTTCACTTCTGGGAGGCAAAGCTCAGGCAGTTCTGGGAGCTCTGGGAGGAAGAAGAAGGAGCACGCCGAGTCTGTTGCTAGGGGAGGAGCTGCATACTGTCAGGCTGGTTCGAGCAGTGGCCTAAAAAGGAAGAAAACCTGTTATATCTGTGGCCGCCTGGGCATGTAGCAGGGCAATGTTATCATCGACAGTGGAACTCCGAGAAGATGGTCTGCTACAACTGTGGAAAGTCTAGGCACATCTAGCAAAATTGTCCAGATCCTGCAAAGCTAGCTGGGGACACGCCCTGTTAGCTAACTAAAAGGCGAGTGTTCTCCATATCTACACCTGATGCCAGTCCATCAGGGGTTTTAGTAGAGGGTAAGGATTAGAGGCATGATTGAATTGTAACTTTTCCCTTTATGCAGTACTATATCTGGTACTCTCCCTATGTGTTTGTTGTTGTTGTTTCTTTTGTTGTGTTGTATTGTTGTTAATGCATATTTGGTGTTATCTAGGTTCCTTTCTTGTGGCTGACCGTTTGGCTAAAGTTTTGTTTGACTTAGGGAGTTCCTTTTCTTTTATCTCTGAGTCCTTCACTGCAGAGGTTGGGGACCGACCAGCCAGATTCGCCTTCCATTAGGATGTGGTGACCCCTTTGAGGGAGCACAACTTGGCATGGAAATATTTGTGGTCAGTCAGTGTGAAGTTAGGGGATTGAGATTTTGGAGCCAGTCTGATTGTGATGGATATACAGGGGTATGACATCATCTTGGGGATGGACTGGTTGGCGCAACATTCGGCTATTATTGACTGTGCCAAGAGGAGAGTCTTGGTTGAGTGTTTAGACCAGGGTTGGTGTGTGGTGCAATGAACTAGGCCAAGAGAACAGAAAAAGATAATTTCTGCAATGAAAGCTTACCGCCATTTATCTAAGGGATGTGTGGGATATCTGGCGATTGTGATAGTGTCTTCTTCTTCAATTCTAAGGGTGTAGGATATACCCATGGTTCAAGAGTATCTTGATGTGATTCCTGAGGACTTGCTTGGGATATCGCCGCACCGGGAAGTTGAGTTTCAGCTCGACCTGGTGTCGGGATCTAGCTCCATCTCTAAGGCTCCTTACCGAATGGCACTAGTGGAGTTAAGAGAGCTTAAGAATCAACTTCAGGAGTTGCTGGATAGAGGATTTATCAGACCAATTGTGTCACCTTGGGGTGCACCGGTGCTATTTGTAAAGAAAAAGGACGGTTCACTCCGCCTCTGTATCGATTACTGGATGCTGAACCAGATTACAGTCAAGAATAAATATCCTCTACCCAGGATTGATGATTTGTTTGCTCAACTTCAGAGGGCTTCAGTATTCTCGAAGATTCACATGTGATTAGGGTATCACCAGCTGCGGATCCGAGAAACTGATGTGCAGAAGACAGCTTTTCGTACCCAGTATGGCCACTATGAGTTTTTGGTTATGCCGTTTGGATTGACAAATGCACCAGCTGCCTTCATGGATCTGATGAATAGGGTATTCAGAACCTACCTGGACCAATTTGTTGTGGTATTTGTTGATGATGTGTTGGTATATTCCCTTGATTTGTAGACTCACCAGACACACTTGAGAATGGTGTTAGAGACCTTGAGGCAACACCAGCTGTATGCGAAGTTTTCTAAGTGTGAGTTTTGGCTGGAAGAGGTCACATTCCTTGGCCATATCATTTCACGTGAGGGAATTAAGGTGGATCCAGCCATGGTTGAGGCGGTTAGTAGTTGGGCCAGACCCAAGACCATGATGGAGATTAGAAGCTTTTTGGGCTTGGTTGGATATTATAGGAGGTTCATATAGGATTTTTCCAGGATTGCAGCACCCTTGACTAGATTGACACAGAAGGAGGTTCCTTTTGTTTGGGACTGGCAATGCGAGGAGGGCTTGAATGAGTTGAACACCCGACTGGTCACATCTCCAGTTTTGACCTTACCTTCAGGGAGTGGGGACTTTGTAGTGTACTGTGATGCTTGTGGCACAGGATTAGGATGTGTGCTGATGCAGCATGGAAAAGTTGTGGCGTATGCCTCACGCAACTTGAAGAACCATGAAAGGAATTACCCCACTCATGACTTGGAGATGGCTACAGTAGTGTTTGCTCTGAAGATCTGGAGACATTACCTGTATGGTGAGTAGTTCAAGGTATTCACATACCACCAGAGCTTAAAGTATATCTTCACTCAGAAGGATCTGAATCTGAGGCAAAGAAGATGGGTAGAATACCTCAAGGACTATGACTTTAGCCTATCCTACCATCTAGGGAAGGCTAATGTGGTCGTTGATGCCCTGAGTAGGCGCACTCACTTGATGTCTAGTTTGATGATCAAGGAGTGGCGTATGCTAGAGGATTTGGTCGGGTGTAGACCGTTGCGGCAGTCTCAGGGACCTGCTGGAGCTTGGGAAGCAAGCATGTCTGTTTGCCCAAGATTACTAGAAACTATTGTAGCTGCTCAGTGACTAGATCCCTTTGTGCAGGAGACTTGGGCTAAACTAGAGGCAGGAGAGGCACCTCTTTTCTCTGTTGGTGCAGATGGAGGACTCAGGTATGATCTGCGCCTGTATGTGCCTCAAGTGGAGGATGTGAAATAGGGATTACTTGATGAAGCCCATCGGCCTAAGTATTCAATTCATCCCGGGAGCACCAAGACGTACAAGGATCTAAAGAGAAATTTTTGGTAGCCTGGAATGAAAAGAGAGATAGCTGGGCATGTGATGGAGTGTGCAACCTTCCATATGGTGAAGATTTAACACCAGAAGGCTGGAGGAATGTTGCAACCTCTGGATATTCCGGTGTGGAAATGGGAACATGTATCCATGGACTTTGTGACAGGACTGCCTAAGACCAGGAGAAAGAACGACACCATCTGGGTGATTGTCGATCGTCTCACAAAGTCAGCAAATTTCTTACCTATGAGGGTAAATCTCCCTTTAGCTCAGTTGGCAGCGTTGTATGTGGCTGAGATAGACTGTCTGCATGGGGTGCCGGTGTCCATTGTATTTGATAGGGACACCAGATTCACATCTAGATTCTAGGAAGCATTGCAAGAGGCTTTCAGCACCATTTTGCATTTTAGTACGGCCTTCCATCCTTTGACAGACGGGCAGACTGAGAGGACTATCCAGACCTTAGAAGACATGTTGAGGGCCTGCACTCTAGACTTTAGGGGGAGCTGGGAAGATCATCTTCCGTTGATCGAGTTCGCCTACAACAACAGCTACCATTCCAGCATAGGTATGGCACCGTATGAGGCATTGTATGGAAGACCCTGTAGAACACCTACCTGTTGGAATGAAGTAGGCGAGAGGCAGCTTGTGGGCCCAGAGATTGTGCAGCAGTATGCAGAGAAAGTGGACCTGAT